>JAUMTR010000015.1:10955993-11062396 GCA_032270685.1 Microctenopoma stevenorrisi
GTGTGTGTGTGTGTGTGTGTGTGTGTGTGTGTGTGTGTGTGTGTGTGTGTGTGTGTGTGTGTGTGTGTGTGTGAGGGGTTTGGGTCGGGTAAGGCTGGAGGATTGTCCAGGGAAAGTGTCTGCTTGGCCGTCCCCAGCTGAGAGGTAAGCCTTGCCGGTGGTGTGCTGAATACTGACCGCGTTGTCGTCGGCTGCTGAGCCAAAATCACTGATGCATTTTAGAAAGGGCCCCCGGTGCCGGAGAGGATGGGGGTATTAAGCACGCAAACACACATCCGGCACAGTCGTGAACATGCACAGTGCTGTTAGGTGCACACGCGCACACCTATCCGAACAATACTCAAACAAAAGCGTAGGCATATACCATAACACGGAGCAAACACACAAATACACACTCACAAACGGAGCAGCGAGCCGAGCCGCTGTGCCAGGTGGCAGGGGGAGGCTCTCGGCTGAGAACGAGCAGAGAGGAGGAGAGGCTCTTGGCCGGCCTTGAAAGGGAGAGGCACAAACGGCAGCAGCGATGCCCAGGTTTGGATGCGGCCCCGGGAGCCCTGGAGGGGTTTCCTGGGCAAGCAAGCAGGAAGGAGAGTAGGGTTGCTGGGATGGTCTGTGGGCTGCTTTTGGGCTGTGGTCAGCCCCCTTTGTAACAGAGGAGTGTGATCCCGGACACAGCTGTCCTGTTCTGAACTGGACCTGCTTGTCTGTGAGCCCAGAGCTGCAGCGGGGACATAGGATTCTGCAGCTCTGGGCTCAGACTGGACTTACACACACGGTATTGTTCCCTGCACTGATGCTAAATAAGACATACTTTTTTCCTGCTAAGCTGTATGTGTGGTGTGGCAGGTTTAGGACAAACGCGATGCTAATTATCTGTGGAATAGAAATACAACACCTACAGATAAGGCACTGTGTGTTCGCACCCGGCCCGCTGAGGTGATCAGATAAGGGAGACTTGACTGGATACAGTACCCAGATGGATTGGGTCACCGGCTAAAAAACACAAAAACAAAGTCGACTAAGGCAGTCAAACGTCAAAGCAGGCAAGAAAAGCAGATCCCAAACCAGCAGAGAAGCCTTCGTCTGCCCATAACACAGTCTCGGCGGCAAATTTATGATTTATCCACTTTTTTTTAAACCACAAGGGAGCTTCCCATCCCAGGAAGCCCATTGTCCCCGTTGTCCCTGAAGTCTCCAACTATCACAAACAAGATCAGGTCCCAGTGGAGGAAAAGTCTTAGAAAAGAAGACTCAAGAAGGGGGGCGAGGAGGAGAATAAAAAGAAACCAGGTGAAGGAGAGAGGAGGGTTGAAAAGCCAAAGACAAAAAAAAAAGCAAAACAAAAAAAGCAAAAGAGCCGAGGGAGTGAAAGATGGGAATTAACAGAGTGCCGGTGAGGTATTCTGGTCGGGGCTGGCTCACGTAAAGTGAGCTGTGGGGCGTGTAAAGTGAGCCGGGGCTATTTGGGTCGTTTTCACATGGAGCCTGGCCAGACTCCAGAATCGAGCAAGAAGAGCGAGTGTGTGAGAGAGAGAGACACACACGGTGAAAGAGAGAGAGACTCCTAATGGCTAAGCCTTTCACTAGGCCACACTGC
This sequence comes from Microctenopoma stevenorrisi, assembly GCA_032270685.1. Taxonomy (NCBI): domain Eukaryota; kingdom Metazoa; phylum Chordata; class Actinopteri; order Anabantiformes; family Anabantidae; genus Microctenopoma; species Microctenopoma stevenorrisi. The sequence continues at coordinate 10,957,591 of JAUMTR010000015.1, forward strand.
AGTGAGCCGTAATTGAAGGTAATTGTTGGGAAGAGCCGACACACACAGCTTCCCCACTGTTCCCTGGGCTGAGATGGACAAGCCTGGGATGACAGCGAGAGGGAGAGGGGGAAGAGAAGGTGTGGAGGGAGGAGTGTTGAGGATAAGGACCGTGGGTAGGCTGGGTGAAGGGGGGGCAGGAGGATAGAGGGACTGCATTACTCCACCTCCACCGTCCCCAACTGTCGTACACGGCATTTGTCTGCTCGCACAATTGCGTAATTGTGTCCCCGCTAAATGGTTCGAAGGGTCACTGCAGCGTCCTGGATGCAGGTGGGCAGGCTCGGATGACAGACGCACGGACCCACAGAGGACAGAGGGGACACCGTGTGTGTGTGTGTGTGGGGGGGGGGGTAGAGAGAGAGAGACAGAGAGGGGCGCAGGCAGCTGGACGACCACGAGCTCACGTTGGGACACCAACTTTGAAACGTTTCCTCGTACTTCCTCGGCCTGCTCTGCAGCCCAGTGAATTGGAGCATTTTTTCCACCGAACCCCTCGATGAATGCATTTCGCTCTTTGTCACACACACACAGGCATTTTTTTCAAATAGATTTCATGAGGTGGTGCCGAGGCGACGATGTTCATGTGTGAATCTGTGCGTTTGAGTGTGTGTGTGTGCGCGTGTGTGCGCGCGCGCCGACAGGAGATGGAGGAAATCACCTTCCCCACTTTGCCTAGCCTCCTCGGTTGGATGGGTTTAGCTCCATGAGCGCACTGGAGCAGGAAATCCAGATTCGCAGCCTATCAGCGAAATAGCACATATATGACTCCCCAGCCTAAGACGGTCTAATCAGGCCTGCCAACCCGCTAACTCCACCACCATCATCACCAGCCACCAGATTGACTCCTGAGCCCAAATCGCAGCTCCTGCTTTACACCATAAAATGATTCCTGTATTGGTTTCCCCTTAAACCTGGTGAAGCTAATGCAATGTAATGTAAAAATTAGAAGCATAGTGCTACTGTGCTGCATGTCAGCAAGTGCAGATTTGACTGGACGAGGCCAGGGGGGGGGGGGGGCGTGGCCGAGTGGCCTTATTGAAGGAGAGGAGGAAAGAGGAAAAAAAAAAATCAAGCCAATTACTCAGGCGAAGTACTGTTCTGCAGCCTCTTGCAAGTCTAGCTGATGAATGTGAAATGTTGTAATTTGGCAGAGCTGATAGTGACAGAAAAGTGGCACGAGATCCAGTGGGGTTGGAATTAGAGGAATGAAAGACGGGATCCGGTTCCCCCTCTCAGAAGTGTGTGTTTTTTTTCCTAACTAAATAAGCTCGCTCATCTTTATTATTTCGGAAGTAACCTTTTTGCTTTAATTACGCAGTATCTGTGATCCGGGGTCCTGCGTCGCCACTGGCGTCTGGGAGGAGGACGCACACACACGCACGCACACACACACACACACACACACACGCGAGCATATCTGGACAAGCTTTGATAATTAGCCAAGCAAAATGAACTTTAATTCTTTCGTTTCAAATGCTAGATCTGTCCCATAATTACTGCGGTGTAATTAAAAGACCCAATCAATCTGTTGGATTGCAGAGTCTCAATGAAAGAACAGGAGAAATTAGACCTTAATCCTCAGAGCACTGTCTCCTCGCCGCGCCCCTCGTGTCTCCTGTCCCCTTCACACGTCATACACGCCGCGCCGCTGCCGCGCACCAACGTTTCAGCCCCCAACTCCCGTTTTAGCAGGAGAAGCTTCTTTCTTCGCTGCTCCTCCACCTCCTGCTCAAACGTATAATATAATATAGACCATTATATTCTTTAAAAACTCATTACGCCATTTGAAATGGGAAATCTTGGGAAGTCTGTTTAAATATTACCTCCTCCACATTGTGCAGGGCTGGGGGGAGGGGGTGGGGGCATAACAGGGGAAGTGGCATGCAATTAAGAGCAGAATGGATTAGTTCCTTTTTTAAAGTTATTGAGACACAGTGAAGGGAGAGTCTTTGTGTGTTCCCCCCTCTCATCATCTGTATTGATGGCTCCCCCGTAAGCCCCTCCGCTCGCCCTCTCCCCGTTAATGACAGTTTGCATTTCACACTACAGGAACCAAGGAAAACCTTTTGGCCTTTTCCTGCGAGGAGTGAAAAGATAGACCGGGCTGGAGAAAAGAGGTGTGACAGAGCCGTTTGACTTTGTAGGTCGTGGCTGTCGTGGTGTGGAGAGGAATTAGCCCGAGACAAACATGTCAGAAGAAGTGAAAGGCATTACTCCTCTCGCGCGCCGCCGCGGCCCATTCTTCTCCCCGCATGCTGTTCTGAAAGTCACACAATGTGGAAAGTTTGCAGCGAGGCAGAGGCTGCGCGAGTACGGGTGTGCAGCGAGTGAAAAGAGGTCAGCTGCTGCGCGTCACGCCCTGAAGACCCCGTGCTGTGCATGTGTCGCAGGCCGTAATACGCTGGAGGTAACCTGTATGAAGGTGGAGGTGAGGCCGCGACAACGCGCCACTCTCAGGCCACTGATGTCACTCAGCAGAGCCCTGAAATGCCGAGCTTATGATTAAACCCGGAGCATATATTAAATTAAATTCAGCCCCTGTTTAGGAGAAGAGGTTAGAAACTGCATTAATGGTTTCAGGTGTGAGGAACGCTATGTTAATCAGCCGCGGTTACGTGGACCACTAATCCAGGCTGCACCTGAAAGCCCCCCCCCCGATCCCAGCTGAATTCTAATGACTGAAATGAAAGGCATCAGCACGCCAAATCACATAATGGAAAAATCCAGAACAAACGCCACGAGCCCTCACCCCGCACCCCGTCTTATCCGACTCCCTATTCTATCAGCTGAGGCGCAGCACAATGGCGACACGAGTCAGATGTGCTTCCTGTGCGGCACAGAGCACGCTAATGTTGCGCTAATTCCCACAGACGTACACAAGGCCGCAGGCGGACGGATCCGTCTGCCGGTGGCGTTCCTGTCTGAAAAAGCACATGTTCAGTGTCCCAGCAGCTAAAACTCTACACGTGATGAGAATCCAGCGAGATATCACGCGCTGGTCCATCTCTCTCACACACACACACACACACCCTCACACACACTCCATCACTCCTGCCTCCCTTCATCACAGCAGAGCAGCCTAATCACTCACTCTGTATCCTAACCAAAACAAAATGGTGCCAACCAGTAGCTTTTAGCCGTGTTTACACTCCTAGCTCCCCACCGCCCCGCCGCCCTCGCCCCTCTCCCTCCCCTCAGCGGCGGCTCGTGGCGGCATAGGTGATTAATTTGGGCCGTGCAGACAGGTAAACACAGGCCTATTTACATGGCTTACTCGCCACCGTGTTTATACTCAACAGGACTAAGCTTCAGATAGAATATCCTCAAAGCTCCCATCTGTTTATTTTCTCTGACTGCTCCTTGAGCTCCGTCCTGACACCCGTCCCATACCTTCCTCTGCTCTAAGCCCAACTCTCCCTGCCCTCCTCCCTTCTGACCCGCTTCACTCCCAGGTCAAACATGGGGCATTTCTCTTTCGAGAAGTAGGAAACTTAATCCAAACTAATTCACACTCAGATCTACTTTTTGACTGCACCGAGCGCGAGTACGCTTCTTCTGAAAGGTTACTGCAGTCTTGCTGTAGCTGGAAACCTTGAAGATGCTGCGTCTTATTCTGTCGTCGGGGGTGTGCGTGTGACTGTGTGATTACATCTTTGGGTGATTTTAATATTAGGTTGTGAAAACAGAAAGCCGGTCGTTAATTTGAGGCTTTCCAGTGAGATCACGCGGCCCAACTCTCCTGCTAGAGTTCAGCTTTCACTTCTAACGTTGTTGTTCTCGACACGACGTCGCGCGTCCACACAGTCGACCAACGCGGCGGCACCGGACGCGCTGCATTGTTCGACATTCGTTCATTCTGAGGCTGATGACACGACGTGTCTGCAGCGAGACGTCTGTGCGGGTTTTTTGGACACCGTCTGTTGTGACCCATCACAGCATGTCTACAGATTATCTGTCTCACACTTTGGGAGATGTCTGATGATGATTATGTGCATTAGTTGGAATTTCAATGTCCAGGATGTTAACATTTAGCTTTAAGAGTCAGAGATTACTGAGAGCTGTAGAGTTAGGAAGTGGTGGTTTAATACTTCAGCCCCCTCAACACTTTGCTTATTAGAGAACTGAGCGTCTGAAACTGAAAGAAGACATTTCTAAAATAACTCTAGAAATAGCTTTCATAAATTCAATCACCCAGACGTGTGCATACCACTGCATCGCTCTTCCCGCTCATGCAAGTGCACCTTTAACACAAACGCAGCCGCTCATTGTCACGGGCTGCATTCCTGCAGCAGCTACAGGAATGCAGCCCGGCCCCACCTCCTCCACCTGAGGTCGGGACCGGGAAACCAGGCCAGAGGTAAACGCACATCACTCGACTGCACAGAGGACGAGTGTCACTCTGCTCTGTCCGCGATCATCGTCAGCTTGTCTGATCAACAGGTGCTGCGTGTTACATAATCTCCAGCCTTAATTTCCCTTTTCTGTGTCTCTTAAGTGGATTGCTAGTGTTAAAAAAAACAGCAAGGGGAGAAAGGAGGCCTGTGGAAAATCCACTGATACAAGCCCTGCTAAGTGGTTTTATGCATAAACTTACATTAAAAACATCTGCAATCACTAATTTAATTACTGATCCACAGATTTTCAGTCCACAATCTCTCTTCAAAGATTTAGTGTATGCAAAGAACCGCAAACATATCATACAAATGTTTTCTCTCTCTGTGAATCCCATCATGCCTCTGGGCAGAGATAATTACTTATCAACACTACAGTTCCTTAAAGGGGTGCCCAAAAGCACACAGGCTGTCTGTTTGTCTGGGGATTTTTACTCCACCACCTCGTGGAGATGATTTGTCTATTATCTCCGGTGGATTTGCTCCTCTCTTCATCTGCAGCGCATTACTGCAGTCATAAAGCTGCAAGGTCAGGGGAAAGGCAGGCGGGGAGGAGGGGAGGCTGTGGAGGAGTCCTCTCCGTGCAGACTCGCCTACAGTGGAGCTTTACCCAGCAGAGATGTGCGATACAGTAACTCGTCACACAAACACCGACCAGTGGTAAATAAACATCAGCTTAATCGAGATGATCGTTTTTCAGCCGCAGTGGCGAGACGGAGACGGGATGAGTGAGAGAGGACGACTCACGGTGCTACAAAAGTCCTAAATCAGAGGTCTGAAGATTCAGATTGTCCATGAATCCCTGAGACATTAACATTGCTTGAACCGTCTCTTTGCCCGCTGCTGGAGAGAACCTGACACGCGCGACACTGCAGGTGTTTGTTTATAGGAAGCAAATCACTCACTGAAAGTGGAGACGCAGACTGTGGAGCAAGCAGTGGAACAACTGAAGGGAAATCTTTGGGTATTTTAAGTGGGAATTGTTCTGCAGCAACGTAATCCACCAGCATTCAGTCGTGCAGCATCAGTGCGAGTCTCTGCAGTAAGAGCCGAAGGCAGCGAAGAGTAATCTATTCTATTCTACATGCAGAGACAGTGCGGCTAATACCATACTTCACAGCCCAGCCCTAATCAGCCGCTGCACTGACAATGTAATTATGGAAGTGTCCAGGCACCGCAGTCAGTCGGGGAATTCTAATTATTTACAAGGCTGAGGAGGAGAGCCAGTGGTTCATCTGAAACCCTGTGCACCTCCAAAGTCATCTCTGCTCCTCTGTTTCCGTGAGCATGAAGGTCCGCTCCGACCTCAGGGGTTGAGAGGTGAGTGTAAAGGCAGCCTCATTTCCGTTCCTCCCCACGCCCTCCTTTTTAGCCTGCCGTTCGACAAAGAGCACAATCTGTGGCCTTTACAGATGTGACAGACGTGTGGCAATCAGGCGATGCCAACGTAAACTTCCACCGCGTGACTCCGAGACGAGCGCGTACGTTGGGCCGATGTGACGGCTAACCAATAACCTCACAGCGCTCCTCTGCAGAGAGCAGCAAACTCAAACACCCTGGGCTTGTAGTCTTTATCCTCTCCACTTCACACGGCAGCTGGAGGAGAGGCAGGGCAGTGTCTCTCTTATCTGTGCGTGTGCGTACAGTAAAAAGCCTAATCTAATCACCACACACTGGCTGGTTCCTTCAGGTGTATTACTGTACCCGGAGTGTAATGCAGAGACGGAGTAGGAGGGAGAGATAAGTAATATTGATCTGAGGCTGCGATCGTCACTCTGTCGCCTGCCTTGAATAGCTAATCTCTCTCCTCGCGGGTCAGGGGGAAGAATTGTGACACGGACTGCAGGTTTAACCGCAGCCGATCGACAAATTGTTTTCAGGGGCCCGTCAAACGCCGCGCTTTAGCGTCGGAATTGTGTTTCCCAGCTGTTGTTGGCAGAAACTGGATGGCGGCGATACGAGACACAGATATCTATTTCAGATTCAAGTCTAATCGCTGCCACGCTGCTGAGATAGTTTTACGAGTTATTTCGTTCATCTGAAGCTAGTTCGAGGCTTGAGCTGGCTGATTTAGTGAAGACGAGTAGGTGACCTGTGTCTAGGAACATCACCACACCGTGTACGTCTCTCTGGTCTGACTCACACGCTCACTCGTTCTTTTTAAACACAGTAAGTAAAGACATTCTGTTGTTTGAGTCATTGCTGAGGACTCACAGAGATAGAGTTTCCCAGGAAAGACAAATGTTTTCCGTGGCCCTTTTAATGAGCGTTTGTTTCAGCCCCTCACACTTATCTCACGGCCTTTCTGATTGGTCGGGGTTTCCCAACCAGAGTGTTGTGGTCCAGTCGGTTTCTGAGCACGCTCTTTATCAACGCTCTCACTCTGATCGAGAGTGTTCTGGTACAATCCCGTTGTTTCAGCGTGGTCAGCTAGAGACTTGCTTAAATCTGCAGATTTCCCCCTGGGCGGCTGAAGTTCAGCTCCAGCACCTCTTCACAGTGCAAACTTGGACATTTCCAGCTGAGATTTGTGTGTGTGTGTGTGTGTGTGTGTGTGTGTCAGGTGAGGTCCCTTTGTAACTACATCACCCTCCTTCCCCTCTGTATACACATCTATCACCCTTTCCTCTCCCACATCTCCTCACCTGGAATGAGAAAGGAGGGATTGATGCGATGAACACGCCACAGTAGTTTCCATTTACCAAGACCAAACATCAGCAGCCATATCTCTGACACCAAAGGGTCTGCCTGGGTGCCCTCTCTCTCCTTCTCATTCCCCCCTTTCTCCCTCTTGCCCTCCTCCCCTCCCTCCCCGTACCCACGCCATCTCCTTTTAATATAGAAGCTGCAGATGAAAAATGGTGTGCTTTTGTTTATTTGCCACCGATGCAAATGCGACCACAGCAGGATTAGTGAGTTCTCCATCTCTCTGCTGATAGCGGTGGGAAGAAAGAGGGGATTTTTATGCAAAAAAGATCTCTCCCACCCTTGCTATGACAATTGCAATGCATCACTTCATAGACAGTTTTTAATCTGTTTCAAACCAACCACACTTTGAACTGCTGGGAATGCGAGATATACAACTGTGGGTATGTGCGCGCGCCTCTGTGTGTGTGTGTGTGTGTGTGTGTGTGTGTGTGTGCTGTATGTGTTTTCCTGTGATTAATCTTTGGAGTTGGTTTAAGCACACTGCTGACACAGCACAGATCTCCCTCTCCCTCTCTCTCTCTCTGGCTAACTTTGTCTCTCTGTCTGAACGCCCTTGGATTTAGCTTTGAATAACAAAAAGTTTGTATCCTAATTCACTGTTGGCCCATTGTGTCCAACTTTTCTTACGCTGCACAGCAAACTTCAGTGGAAGCCTTTCGACTGGTCTTTAATCAAAAATCTGCATGACTCAGGCTCAGTGTGCTCGAGAGCTGCACAAAGAGCGACGCGCTCGTAGATATCCTGCAAGTAAAAGGGACATGACACGAACTGGCCTGTGTTTAAGGTCACGAGAGGTTTTTCCTGCGTCTCAATTTGAAAGTATTCTGCTGATATGATCATACAGTTACAGTAATCACTCCTCTGTACTTCCCATGTCGCTGTCCCCTCACTTCCTGTCAGCTGCCACAGAACATAGGTCTAAAAACATAGGTCCCTGATGATGATGAGTTCAATATACATTGACTTTTGAATTGACTGTCACTATTTGAGTATAATATCCTAATAACACTTTTGTTTGGTCATTTTTAAGAAACCTGCAGCAGACGAGCGCTGAAACCTGTTTATTTAAAAGGCACATTTGATGTTTTTGTCTGCAGCAAAGACTCCGTACATAGCTGCTGTTAATTTATAGAGATGGCCTTAACGGTGGAAATGCATCCAATTCCCTGCGCCGCTCTGAGGTGTGTGGCACCACAAAGAGATGGGTAAAACCCATCTTGCCTCCTTTCCTTTCTCGCGTTCCTTTGATTCCACGTGTTCAGACGCTCAGTGTCAGATCAGACCTTCAAACATCCATCACCTCACCCTTAGAATAAAAGGATGGAATTTCAAAATCCAAAACTGTCATCAGGACACGCGTCTGTGTTGTCGCTCCTGTCGCGCTCTCCGAGTTTCTGCTCAGCGCTTCTGACTGACTACACAAACATCGAGGCGGAGGGAGGGAAGGTAAAAGGGGGTAAGAGGAGGAAAACACAGGCCTGTTTATCTTTCTCCTGCGTCCCGAGCAGAGTGTCTCGCTGCGGGTAGATACCAAACGGCGCGACACAAAGGCGAGATAAAGCGTTAAGACATTTTTTACTCATCAAATTTAATAAGCCTCATCTCAGACACGCAGGTATTCAGCGCGACGCTTTCAAGGGAAAGGTAAACACATCCATTTTGTAAGCTCCTGCACGGATCCAGAGAAAAAAACAAACCTGAAACCAGCGGCTGACATGCTTTCTGAGAGTGTCAGGGCGACAATGAGATACACTGGGAATAATAGAATAAACAGATACACGTTTCCCCATGTGCTCCTCTGTGGTTGACACCTTGGCGGCACGATAAAGCCTCCATCAGAAATACTTTACTTTTGGAGCTCCGCCCTTCTCTCCTTCTCCTCCTCCTCACCGGTGAGGGGCTTACCTGTGCCCTGCTCGACTGACACCTAGCATTCGAAACGGCTCACCGGGATTTAATCAGTCGTCATTATGGCGCAGGAGAAAGAGGCTGCGGCACAATGCTGACACAAAGACAGTCTAAGGGGATCTTTGTGCTGTAAATGTGCTCCTCACAGTGGCTGCGTGACAGCTGACGGTGAGTCGCCGGAACACTGATCCACTGTTTCCTTGTAGAGACATCAGGGTGAATACAGAGGTGCTGCGGCGTGCGCTGAAAGCCGCCTCAAAGGCCTGAATGCTGCAACACCTGCATGGCTGCTGTGGCGGATTAGGGTGTCAACACACACAAAGGCTGTGGGAACTCAATGCCTTTTGACTCGCCTTGCACCCCGCCTCCCATCTAAACGCTCTGACGTCCCCCCATTGTCTCCTGCTCTATTTTATTTATCTCCACAACAACTCAATGAAGAATTAACGGCGACAGGTTATTGAAAAGTATTTATTCATTTTGGAACATAAACATTTTTCAGTTAAAGTTCATTTGAGACGGGGATTATCCCGAGAACGTGACGGAGGTTGTTGTTTCCCGTTTCCTCCACTTCGGGGGACAACGGTGACATCTGCCTCTGCTGCAGCCCTTTGCCCGCGGAGAACAAGATGGCGGAACAACACACCAAGAGAGACGAGGTGGAAGTGGTCCTTTCCAGCGCAACAGATGGAGTTGAGTGTGGGGGGTGGAGGAGAGGATAAGGGAAGTCTTCGGCGGGAGAATTTGGCAGGATGGCAAAGAGTGTCGCAGGCTGGCAGCGCCACAAAGAGCGGGAGTCTCAATGCAGCTCGGCTCCACACCTCTCTGGCAGACATGCCATCACAGGCTTTGTTTACACGGGTCTGGGCACCACTGGGAGCCCTGGAGAAAATGGAGCATGAGGTGCAGTCCATGTGATGTGTGTGATGAACAACTGGTCCGTCGCGCCGCTTCGCCGGCCGCGGTTTGTGCTGCTTCAAACGTACGTTCAAATCTTCGGAGCAGGTAGCATCGCGTCGCTGTGTTGCGCAGAGCATCGTGTCCAGAATTTATTTGTTAGGAAAGACTTCGCTGTAATGAAAATTTCCTTCACATTGGTTTGAAGTAAGAGCGAGACGTTGGAGCGGAGAGTGAGACGCCGACACACGTGTTGTGTTGGTGAATAAAACCTACAGGAAACCGCGCTAACAGCCGTGTACTCGGCATAAATAAATAACTCCACTCAGCCTCCATATTTTCTCCCAGTCAGACTAAATCTCTTTAACTTCCTTCCTCTGCTGCCCTTCAGTGATGGTGTTAGCGGAGTAACGGTAATGCAGTAATGGCATCAGAGAATGAGGCCCTGAGCTCTGGGCTTTGACGGCCGGCCGATGATGGATGTCTTCAGAAACTAAACGGCTCCGTCCTCTGCAGCCCAGAACACTGCCGTTGCATGTTGGGATCCCCTCTGTAACGCCACAGTGGATATTTGAGAATGTGTGTGTGTGTGTGTGTCTGAGAACGTATTACTTTAAAGTGCGTCTGTGTGTGTGTGCCCTGTGTAGTTGTCTGCGCACATGCGCTCAGACTTTGTGTGTGTGTGTGTGTGTGTGTCCTGCTTGAATGAACTGGGGAGAGTCGAAGGCTCTTAGCGTGGAATGTGAGGGATGTTATATAAACACATTACCGACAGAACCAACGTGCAGCCGTACACACTGCTGGCGCCAGCCCACACTGCATTAGCTGACGTTTTATACAAAAATGGTGGAAATGGACTGTCTGAGGGAGCGACGGAGGATTTTCTGGTTCTCACCAGACTGTTATTTTTTTTAAGCGTCCTTTGACTCTGATTGCTGACTCTGCCTCCCACAGGGACCATCACGAGGTGCTGCGGTCATTCAGCTCGCTAATCTCGCCTATCTGACCCCACAATTTAAACGGGAAGTCTCAAGGATTTGGTCATTTACATCAAATACACGAATGGGAAATTAGATCACTAAATGTGAGCTGGTTACATGACCAAACCTGGATGCACACGCACACTGTAAATGTACTCTCTAATATGCACCAAAAAAAAGGTAAACAAATGCAGAAAAATATGCACATTCACAATCAAACATACACATGTCCTCCAGTGCACACCGAGACGAACACACTGTCTTTGAAAAAGCAATTAATTCCAGATAGCATGGACATGAAAGGCAGTGGGATGCTGTGAACATTAAAAGGCACAGAAGCCCGAGCGTTGCTTTCCTGCGTGTCTTTAAGGCTTCCTCAATCCAGGCCCTCCTAAATAGGATTCAATAATGTCCAGGTTGCTTGTTTTTAACTTCAAAGATTTCCCCCCCAAACAGCTTAAGTCCAACAGAGAGACGCAGGGAAGGAAAACACTGTCAACTCATTAAATGTCAACGTTCCTTTTATTACGTTGTGCTCTGCCTTCCGGCGCCACCGAAGTGGTTTCTCTCATGGCATGGGAGAGCAAGTCAAACAGCAGGTCATAGTCGTAACGCCGCGCATTGACTGGACAAATGGCTCGTGCTGAGGGGAACCCTGTGAAATGTATGCTGCTGAACGGGGAGAACTCGAGGGGTGCTCCACGGAACAGACGTGGCGGGTATGCAGTTGCTAGGGGATTCGCCAAACCAACTCTTTGACGGCGTATGGAAAACGAGCATCTGAATCGATAGGGAAAGTTTGTGTGATCTCACGCCGTCACTATGTGCACGGCGGCAATTTAAACACGTTTCAAACCGTTTTAAATAGTTTCCAACGAAGCCTCGATGGATTTTCCACTGTAGTTACATCAGCGGGCAAAAGTTTTGTCTCCGTTTCAGTTGACGGGTAGCAGGGATGACATGTATGTAAACTGAAGACGCAGGTCTTGGCCCGTCCTGCGCTTTGCTGTCCATCAAACGCTTTCCAGTAGGCCTCCTGAGTTTCATATCTGCTGCAGAGGCAGAACAGAATCCAGACTGGCAAGACGAGCCATGCAGAGAAAAGGAGGAATTGTGTTACAGGTGATGAAGAGGGAGAGGAAAAGAAGAGGAGAGGAGAGCGGTGGCAGACCTGTGTGCCTCTTCTGAATTTGCGAGGCAGCTCTTGAACAGATCGCCTCTCGCTTCCTCTTCTTCCTCCACTCTCCCAGTGCCTCGCGTGTCCGTTAACCCCCTCGTAAGGAGACAAATGTTTCATCACCGGGGGACGAGCACACGGGGATGTTTAACCAGGCGCACGGAGTGCCTCCTCCTTCTCCTGGGCCGCCAACAAACCGCTGGCTGGGAGAGCGGCCAGAAAGAGAGGCAAGAAAGCCAGTCTGAATGTCAGCTGGCTGGGCTCCGGCTGCAGCAGCGCTGTCCACCAGCACACTGAAACACACACACACACACACACACGCTGATGTGCAGAAGTATACATACAAGCACACGTGCAGATATTCACCCTTTCACGCTGTTCATGTTCAGAATCAGAAGGAGCGCTACACGCTCGTACTTATGAACAGACCCAGTCCCCTGGCAGCGTGTCTTTCCACAGCGCAGGCCTGTGATACTGAGGCTGAAGGAATTTGCTGTGGATTACTTTTGGACTGAGGCGGGCAGCTTTGGCAAGGAGCGGCCAGGCCACTTTGAGGATTTAACCAGCAGCAGCCGCTGCCTCCCAAATGCCCTGGGAGCCGCCCCAGTCCCTGCAGCACACACATACACACACACTCTTAATGCATGCACAGTCTCATCAAATCAGACATTTAGGATCCATCAGATTATTTCTATAGATTTGTTAATGTGATATTATTAATGTGGCTGTGAGTGAGGGAAGGTGAAGGAGGTAGAGGAGAATCATCCCGGGAATGTCGACACTACCTTTCCTTTCTCTCCCTCTGTTCATCCTGTGAACTTTGGAATCCACTCAGGGCCACGCTTCACACAGAAAAACAAACATCTGAGCCGTTTCTTTCTCATGTCAAAATACACACATTTATATAATTAAATATATATATTTATCATCCTATCACAAGTGATGAAGATGAGGACGAAGCTGAGTGCCACAGAAAACCAGGAGGATGTTGAAAGCGGTGGGTGAGTGGGTGAAGGAGTCAGGTTTCAGTAGGGGGCAATGCTAGGCTGCACACCGAGAGAGCTGAGACTGACTGCTCCCAACAGCACACGCCAATCATCTGTAGCAACGGCCACAGTGCGTCTGCTGTTCTCTCACACGGCCGCGTGGGCAAAGCACCATCATCATCATCTTTATCATCATCATGGTCAGCACGGATAAAAAGGGGTCTCTGGAGTCAGCGTGGTAGTTTACACCTTCAGAGAAAACACTGAACGTGAGGCACGAAGGTGTCGTCACTCCTCGCGTTAAAAAAGCAAACTTGAAATTTAAGCAAGAAATTACCACATTCATAAATAAAGTGCCCCCCCTCTTCTGTCACACTACATCCACTCTCATCAGCAGCTTTTAATCTCGCTAGAATTAGCATATTAAAATGGTTTTGGCTAATGACATTTATCTGGCAGAGAGGTAATTTCATACACGGGAGTAGCCTTCGACTTCAAGGTGGCAAAAACAAAGCCGAGCGCAAAGGGGGCACAAGATGCCGCAGCGTGCAGCCTCGTAAATGGCTTTTAATAAGGTTGCTTTTAATTGAACGTATGGAATTTTTTTACTGGAGCCGTGGGAGCAGGAGGAGCAGGAGCTGGGAGCGCTGGTGTAAGTGGCATATCACTGGCTAATACTGGGATGTGAACAGGAGGACTCGAGTGATCAGGCCACTGTTGGGCAGAGATGACTGGAAAGCGCACAAACACACACTTATGACTGCATGTAACACACACACACACAAACTCGTTTGAAATTTTATTCTTAAGTACGAAAACAATTAAGAGCAGTTGTGCCTTTGATGTTCGGTGCTGCCCCGCAGGTCAGGAGGGAGAGAGTTTCTTTATCTTAATTGAAAAAATTAAATCATTAACCTGATGCCACTGTTTCTGAATGACAACTGCTTTTCACGCCTTCCCAGCCTCCTCCTCACCAGCAGCGAGCGGGAACATGAAGGGACATGCTCAAGAAATGCTCGAGAAGAAAGTAAGGGGGAAAAAAGGGAAGACAATTTCAATAAGGCAAGAAAAGGAAAGTTTAGTGGGTGTAATTTGATTAATAATGCTAAACGGAGGACTGGGAGGGGGCAAGATAGGACCGAGGGAACAAATTAGCCAGCACAGCTGGGGAAGGACTCTGTTCGGCAGGGTATCAAAGGCTCACAACACCGCCTTTCTCCTCCACGCCTCTGCAAACTCAAATTGAAATTCGGTATCTTGTCATACGAGCTTCAGAAGTGTCTTCTTTTATTGCCCCCCCCTTCTTTTTAATTTCATTCTTTTTTTTCCCTCTTATTTTCTCAGTAAAAATTTTAAATGTTTCAAGTTTTTCCTCTTGGTGAAAATCAGTATTGATCAGTACTATTAATTGTAAGACAGAAAACAGAAGATGGGCATCAGGTTTCCTTTACAGCACTCGGGAAGCTTAAGTGACTCATGAAATCAACAGGAAAAACACGAGGACCTGTGGAGATTTAAATATGTGATTCTCTAAAATATGTGTTCGTGGATATATTTCTAGATAACACCTTGGCTGGTAGTGAGATAGTGTGTTTGTGCGTGTGTGTGTTGGGTGGGAGGGGGAGCCGGCTTGTCATAACACATCTCGCGTTCAGCGGGTAATCGTGGGAGACGACCATGTTGTTTTGATCACCTGTAGTATTACGGCTAATGTAAATAAAGGCTTACACCGGAGGCCTGTCACTCGCCTGTCTGAGGGCTGCGAGGGGGGGTAGGGGTGTGTGGGGGGGGGTGGCCAAGGTAAGAAAAATCACTTCTTATCTCTTTTCCTCTGACCTGAAACAGTCAAACTGTGGTGCATGAAGTCACCGAGAGAGAAAGGGCTGGTTCAGGGGAAAAAGCACATTAAAGGAGCAGTGCGCGGTGATATGTCTGTGTCAAATTAGTAGTGGGACCTGTGGTGGTGTTATTGCTGTAAACAGAAGTGGGAGAAGAAATTTCATTTGAAAGTGGTAGTATTGCTGGTGGTGGTGTTGTAGCAGATGATGAGTTCAGATATTCAGATGAAAGGTCAAACATTTCAGAAGCACTCAGAGAAATGTGGATGACTTCTTTCTGTAGACAAGAAGTTCCACGTGGCGTCTTTTCGCTGGTTTAACTTACAATATAACAATCCCTCCCGTTATATGAGACGATCATGTTTCACGAGGACCGTCCTAATCTGAAAAGTGGCTGTAGCAACTGGAAACAATAAAAAAAGCTGATGGTCGATTCCAATGCAGCACATGGGTTCGAATGAACGAGACGCCGCGTGTATTCACAGAAAGTGAATAGCGAGGAGGTGGTTGGGCTCACGGTGGGCGTACAAAGTGTTTGCCTGCCACACGACAGACCTGAGTGTGACACTGTAGAGTCCTGTGTGTGGTAAGGTTTAGACAATCCAGACCACAGGCCCCCACACGACACTTCACATGCGCAGCGCAACAGCTGGAAGAAAGTCAGACGCTTCCCTCAGATACTCACTGGAATAAACAAACAATATGAGAAAACAGAAATTCCAAAACACCGTTTTAAAGCCTAATTGGATTCTTTACACACTAATTAAAGCGCGATCGATGCCATTAACACGACGAAGACAAGAATAATGTTGTGATAATGACAATATCAACGTAATACGTTCCGTTTTTATATTCAAAGAAGGATTCACGATCTTCAAAGTTTAGTTTGTTTGTTTTCACGATAAATAAAAGTGAAACAGGGATAAAATGTGCTCGTGATCATTTCCTACAGCACATATTAGCATCATTACATGTCCTGTTTATTAAGCCCATGTGCTTTATTGTAGGAGAAAGGAAAGAGGAAACTTTCTTTTTTGCTCTTAAAAGTATTGTAACCCATCACTATGGTAACTGTCAAACACTTATCTCACTTACTCATCAACAGCTGCAGCTTCGTTTAAATTCAAACAGTGAGATTATGAGGGATGATGCACGTTTCTTCTTTCATCTCTCTAATTAACGGGAGTTTTTCCACGTTCAGTACAGTTTCTGTGGAGCAACGATAACGCCAGGTCTGCGCCTTTTCTGCTTCCTTCTAAAGTCTCTTTACTTTCTCTGACGAAGAACTGCTGTGGCGCTTATGTACCATGAAGGCATTTTCACACAAGATCCAAACTAATTGCACAAAGAGTGGAACACAGGTCACCGTAATCAGGTAATCTCAGTGGAAAACGTCTTAATTGTTTACAGTAATTACACGGCATGTCTCACAAATAGTGTGGTGACGACGTACTGATGGCAAAACACGAGATTCAGCAGCTTGACAGAAGCAGTGAGGGGGTGCCGGGTTCGTTGACTTTTGCCATGCACCTGTGTTTTCACACACTGTTTCATCTGCGGTTTTGCACACATACAGTAGCGCATGTTGCAACAGTCACCTTAAAAGACCAGCGAAAGCCTTTCAAGCCGGTCTATCTTTCCCACCACACATGTAACCATCTGGGCAAAAGAAAGAAAAAAAAGCCCTGTAGTGGAACCGTGTTTGTTTTTCCATCTGATATGGAATCATTATGCACGGAGCAGTGAAAACATAAAGTTTCCAAAATAGCAGAGAGGCTCTGACGTCTGCGCGGTGAACATGCAACTGTATTCCTCCGCAGACGCCAGAATATTAGCAGCAGAGAAGCGATTGCGACGCAAAATGAACACACTTTTCGTTCATCTCGCGGGTGTAATGATGTCTTATAATCCCGCGTCCACATCTGCACCGACTCCAGCAGGCCACGCCCACATTCAACCACCAACACAATGACTTTATAGTCACTTGAACAGGACACAATATAGTTAGATTATGCTTATTCGTCCTGATACATAAATATGTCATCTCTTAGCAGAAAGCTCTTGATTATTCCTTGAATGAGGCAACAGGATCCCGCTGCACAATCATCTCTGTCCGTGAGTCTTTCAGAAGTTGAAGGATTTCATGCAACACTTTTCACCGCCGTCTTATTTTCTCCCTTTTGAAAGAGAGGGAGTTGGTTATGATTTTTTTTCTCCCCCCACCTCCCATCTCTCCCCCTATATGGGTTTAACTTGGGCTATTTCAACCCCGCTGAAAAAAAGTAAATGTGTTTCTAGGCTGCTTTCAGTCTGAGCTGCACAACTTATCTCCCTTCTCCTCTTTGTTATTAAATGCAGTGAGTGAACGATCGGCGTTTCTCTAAGGGACAGAGAGAGTGAGTCAAAAATCTAAATGGGGAGGCACACTCCCTGCATTACCATAAAAAAGGGGAAAGAGTGTGTGTGTGTGTGTGTGTGTGTGTGGAGGGAGTTTTCTTCTTCTCAGCGTATCTGTTGTGGAGGGGAGGTCCTGGAGCCCTTATCGGTTCACCAACAGGAGAACGGAAATGATTAACATCTAATTTAACCCAGTCCCCCGCTCAATAGGCTGCCATTCAAAGGCCTG
Source organism: Microctenopoma stevenorrisi (assembly GCA_032270685.1). NCBI lineage: Eukaryota > Metazoa > Chordata > Actinopteri > Anabantiformes > Anabantidae > Microctenopoma > Microctenopoma stevenorrisi. The sequence goes on from JAUMTR010000015.1 coordinate 10,975,145, forward strand.
CATCTATATGTATTTAAGAGGTAATCACCCCCCTCCGCCTCACACACACACACCTCCCTCTCCCTTTGTGCGGCAGCCTGACACACAAACATATTTCCATCTGAAAGGTGGGCCTCGGTGGCTACGTTTGTGAAGGAGAATCACGGGTGTTTTGTGGGGTTGTTTGTGCGTCGCTTCGCTCTACAGGCATCACGTGGGCATGCGAGGGTGTATTCATGAATCCAAATGAATCTGCTGTCATGGACCGTATGGGGGGGGGATGTCTCCGCTCAATTAAAAACTCCCGCAGGAGAAAAGTCAGTGGAAAGTTTCGACTCCCAACAAATCAGCGCGTGATGCTGCAAAATGCATCGATCTACAGGGAACGGAGCAGAAGGTTTATGAAAAACATGCCACCGTTTGTGGCTCATCATCATTCATCGTGTCGTTTATTAGCGCAGTGATGTCATCGTTGGTTAGCTGCTTCGTCGTTTACTCTCAGACACCTCACGCCGTGAGTTGAGTCTGTGGCGGTGGACAGATTTTAAAGCCAACTCTTTCATCCTTATGTCTTTCAAATCTACCAGAAGAAGACTTTCAGATTAAAAAATGAATTTTTTTTTTGAGAGATTGCTTGGACCAAATGCAGGGATAAGTGAGAATGGAGTGTGAAGAAGAATTCAGGCCACCTTTGAATGGAGATGAGAGAGTCTGCGTGGAGGGTAGGACTACCCCGTGTCAAGTTAACCCTTGGAAAAGCCTGGCAGAGCCACTTCATTGAGGGGCTGCAGGGGGGCGAAGATCTTTCTGGAGGTTTCTATCAACGCAGATTACATGCATGTAGACGCGGTCACAGAGAGCAGGAGAGAAGATGAAGAAAGAGGTAAGTGTAAAATAAAGAAGTTGGAATCAAAAGGGTCACGTGCAACCTCAGCGGAGGTGGGGGGGCTGGCGGGCCGGCGGTGACAGCTTTGCTTCACGCTCGAGCTTTATTATGCATTCCACAAACCGCGCGCGCACGCGGTGACCGGCGGCCGTGTTGGGTTTCTCTGACAAGGTGAACTTCATGCATCGTCTCCATGATATATAACTCCAGAGTGGTGAACAAAAGCTGGCCAGACACGGCGAGAAAGAAGAAGTGCTCCTCTTCCTCGCTCCTCTTTCTTTCCCTCCTGCCATCTGCTGTAGGGGTTTTTGTCTTTTCCTGGGCCCGGGACAAAGGCAGCACTAGGCAGGTGACCTTCGTCTCCATTCCCTCCTTTATGATGGTACAAACCTCAAGGTCAAGTTCAGCTGCTCTTTTTCTTCTTCTTCTCTCTTTCTGGAGCGGTCAAAGCAATAAAAGGAAGCAACTCGTATTTTTGATAAAGAATGAAATGACACTGCCTAAAAACTGTTCAGCAATCCAACCCGGGATCCTTCAACACTCATCCCAGCCTCTCATTTTTCCCTAGAAATATCTGAGAAAGTGGGGAAAAGGAAAGAATAAAGAGAAGGAAGGGAGAAAACTATCCATTAACCAAAATGCAATTTCTGTTGGTGTGCGCCTGGCTGCGCCGAGGTTCCTGGCCAGGCTAATAGCATTTCATTACAAGTTTCCTCCCCAGACAATTAGAGACAAGTCCGTGGCCATCCAGCCCGCTGGCCCACTGACACACACACTTTGATCTGCTCTCTGTTCACTGACACACGTCTAATGACCAGGAGAGAGCAGAGAGGGCGGCCTGTGTTCACACATAGCGACACCCACTGCTGAAAACAAACATGAGCAGTTTATTATTTATTATCTGACCACGTGCAGACTTACTATGAATGCTGCGTTGGTGCAGGAGCTGTTCAGACAGGAGAACTACTATGTCCTAAAATATCTGCAGTCAAAGCTCGTGAGGCTTAATGGACGTTTCAACGTGTAATTACACTCCCACACACAAAGACAAACTCCTGGCCCCAAAAAATCTGAAACAGCCCCTGTAATTAGTAAATTAGACTAAAGTGCAGCTTTAATGCGGCTCCTTTCTTCTGCTCTCGGAGGATTTGCTCCTGGTCAGCTCAGTGTGTTCACACATCCACACTGCCCTAGATCAGAGTGTGCGTGTGTGCGTGTGTGTGTGTGTGTGTGTGTGTGTGTGTTTGAGATCAGGTGGGAAGTTCGTTTCTCGTGCCTCTTGTTTTTTTGAATTCATCATTTACAGCGCAGCCTGACCTGCGACCCTTGGGCTTACAGTGCCCTCAGACAGGATGCCAGCTCCATCCGTGCGTGACTGTAAAGAGGCATTGCAAAAAAGCACAACCTGTTGTGGCGTAAACGGCAGAAGAAAAACCTGTATTTTGTATAGATGTAGATATTAACGTTAAAAAAACAGTTGGTTTGTAATAAAACGTTGAGCTGAGGAGCTGCCAGATGAAGCATGTCACCCTCATCATGGCTGTGAAAGTCCCAGAATTCAGCAGGATGCTTTAAACGATCCTAAACATTGATAGATGCATTTTTTTATTGGACTTCACTTCAACGGTGCCTTGATAATTCCTTCCCTTCATTGACTCCGCCTGACAGATGGGATGGGGGTTTTTTGTTTCAGCACTGCCTTAATGAATCACAGGTAAGTGACACCTGCCACTGATTTTCAGTTGACACACACGCTCTGGCAGTTGGCCCTAAATATAAATATTGAGCAGAAGTTTGGCCGCCACTGCTTCTGTAAGATGACTTCCATCGACTGGAAGCATTTTAAACCCTAATAACCCGTTGTTATGTTTTATTGGGGTGCAGGTAACCTACACCGATGTCGCGTATTCTACCTTCATGCTGTGTTTACAGACGAGAAACTGTATCCATCGGGACAAATAAAGAGGTGAAACTGGACACACAAACTGCAATACTGCATCAGGGCCATAACTCGGACGTATTTATGCAACAGCACTGCAGGTGGAAGCCAACGTCTGTCCGCACGTAGCAGCACTGGAGCAGCCAAACCAGCAGGTGACTGAACTGGACACGAATACTACCGCGTGTTATGGGATGCAGTGTTTAGACACAAATACTGAGGCAGGAGTAGTGTTACCTTCAGGTCTGTGTACAGGAGGAGTAATAACACTGCGTCTCTGTGGGTGATTTTATAAACTGTGTCAAACAGGGCCTGAGACGGCGAAGAGTGCGAGCCGAAGACGAAGCTGCAACAAATTGGAGCAGTATTAAATTACAGTGCTTTACAGAATATGCTGGTTGAACTAATTCCAATGGAGAAATTGCTTCTGTTATTACGCTGAAGACTTTTTTGTGGGTTCTCTCTCAGGCATTAAGTGTGCGTGTGTGTGCGCGTGTGTGCGCGAGAGAGAGAGAGAATGTTAAAGGACATAATGGGAACATACGTTTTCATGTTCATAAGGCGGTTCTGAAAAATGGGAAAAAGGTGACGAATCATGTTAAAACACACAGATGGGATCATCCAGTGAGCTCCCTGTATAAACATTACCTCGGACCAACGGCACATGTGATGTTGACGTACCTGATGTGTTTAGAGAGGTACAGCGGGTGTTGGGAAACGCCGCCTGGTGTCGTGGGTCGGCCTTTAAAGAACTCCATTTCCCATGACTTGCAGGAGTTTGCAGTCTAAACATCACAGCTCGGGGGACGAGGTAAGCCGGGAGCGGGTGGGTCGCAGCAGGTTCAGACATGTCCTGTAAAGACAGCAGAGCAGAGACGAGTGAACACGGTTTGATGTTGTAACAACAGTGTGTTAACAGTGAAACGCGCTATAATGTGCAATCACGCTGGAACGGAGGCTAGACGGATGGAACGCACTGAATCAGCTTTCTAAGACCTAAAAACCAGCGGAGATGACTCTGGAATCATCTGCACAGACCTGATGTGAAATACTAAGGAAACTGATGTCAAACCACACGATTAGGCAGAATAACTATTTATTTACACATTATTATCACAGAGAACCTACAGTCGAACTTTGTGTCTGACTCCACGCAGGTATTTAGTTTTACACTATTTTCTAACATTAAGATGATGAAACCCGGCGCTGTAGCGGACAGCCACGTACTGACGTCTACATGTGACGTGTGATTTGTCATCTCGGAGCAGCAGTTGGTTTTGCTCCCTAATTTCCTAGTTGCTATAAAAAATGGCAGTAAACTAATGGAAACGGTTGAATTCAAGGGGAAAAGAGCGAGAGGTGTGTGTGTGTGTGTGTGTGCGTGTGTGTGTGTGTGTGTGTGAGAGAGCGAGCTGAGGAATGTCAGGTGTGTGTCTGCGTAAAGCCGGTTTTTATGTTCTTACCCAGGTCAGCCCCACAGGTATGTTTCAACCACAACATTACCTCTCCCCGACCCCCTTAATGGACGAGGTGAACGAGCAGTCAGCGGAAGAGAATGACGCGCACACACACACACACACACACACACACACACACACACACACTGAGGGCAACACTCCCCAGCCTGTAAACTACAAGTCAAAATACCGACATTAATCTGAAGTTGGACACAAACCTAAATTTTTCCGCCTCTCAAGCCCGGCGGAGCATGGCGGCGGTTTTTCTGCCCCACTGGCAGGGATGAAGGGACAGTGAAGGAATGAAACGGTCAACGTATGGATGGAGAGACTGAAAAGGAAAAGAGGTGACCCAATCAGATGGGAGAATAAAAGTGTAATTGTAGGGAGAGAGAAAAAAAACCCTCCTCAGATGCTGAAGTATTTCAGCGATAGATGCTGGCGCTAGAGGTGAAGATGTGGTCAAATGAAAATGCTTTTTTCATGTTTGATTGACCACTGTGTGTTTGTTTGAATTGCCACTCATCAGTTCATAATGGAAGACGCGCACACACACACACACACAGTGGTGATTACCATTCTCCATATTACTGGTGTACAGATAACTGCTTGGCTCCCATAGGCCTGCCAATCCACTGTAATCCCTCAAACACTCTGAATTTTCATTTCAAACAAAAGCTAAACCGCCAGAAGACACAAGGAAGCGTTCTGTCGCCGCCTCCTGATTTATTTTTTTCTTCCCCAGCCTCATTTTCCTCCTTGTTTCTGGGCTTCCTTCCTCGCGTTCCAACCACTTGTTCCCCCCCTGCTCTGTTTTCTGTATTTGTGAAATTTAATATCAGAACGATAAACGATGCTTTCACTGAAAAGCCCTGATTCAACTTTGGAGTGCTGCTGGACGCAATTCAAATATTCATCGTCATAAACTAATCTCTCCGTCCGAAGAAAGGAAGTCAAACCTGCTGTATCATTCTTCCAATCTCCATGAACCAAGGTTCACCACCGCAGCAACACATTCCCCCACTGGAGGCGTGCACCCCAGTAGCCCCCAGTCAACGCCCGTCTCCATGGTGATGGGCAGGTGAGCCAATAAAGGTGATAACCGAAGACGAGAGCCATTACGGGACGGTGGGAGAGATAAGCTAATTAAAATTAGATATTTAAGTCATCAACGAGAAAGAAGAGAGAGCAACCTGAGGGGGGAGGAGGGGTGAATATGCCGTGTCGTCATTTTTCCCCCTTAAGTAAGACTTTAAGCCGAAACCCTTGAAACGAAAACTGGGTGGTGGCGGTCTGAGGCATCGCGGTGGTGCTGCAGCGTGGAAGCCTCGCTCTTTGTGTGTGTGTGTGTGTTTGTGTTAAGCCTCTTAGATTACAAAACACTTTGGCTGTGTGTGCACGTTCCTGCCATTTAATTATCAGTCCAGATTTTCAAAACGTCTGTACACAACCGCAGCCCTGGATGTGCGCGGCTGTCAATTCACCACAGTCTGATGGGACAAAGGCTCTGTGCCTCCGAGCCCAGTTCAACGAGCTACATTTGTGCAGACAAAGTGGGGCAATGACTGGTGCTACAGGTATTACTGTAAGATTAATGTAATAAATTCCTGTAAGGTCACAAAATGCCAACTTAGACGGGAAACATTTGGACTGATTCTCTGATGCGATTTTATTCTGAGGGAAAGAAGCTGCTACGAGCATCTTTGAACTGTTTGCCACCTAAATGACCGCCTACCTGTGTTTCCTGAAGGAGCTGCTTTTACCCACCGTTTTTATATTTGCTGTTATTACAGCGTAAACCTCAGAGTACCTGGAAATAAAACCACTGTCACCTGCACGTGAAAGTGAGGAGACGCCGCTTTGGCGCCTTTTTGGCACGTCAGTACTCATCCGTCTTTCAGACGCCCTCTCTCACCAGTGCGACTGTCACTACGACCATTACCTGTAGCCATTTAGGCTCCGCCCGCCCTCCAAAGGCTTCCTTGTTCTTGCTGGTGCGCGGCTGCCCATTCGCAGCCTGCCGGCCCGCTGGCTGCTGACCCCTGGTCTGGCTCATAGTCTGGCAGCGGCGCCCTCCATTAGCCTAATTACAGCCATGAAAGCAGTCCAGCATTAAGGCCAATTAGGGCTGCCCAGGATGGGCCCTGACCAGGGTTGAGTTACCCCCACACACACACACACACACACGTTTGCATTGCCATGTCTGAGAGCCTACATTCATTTCCCAACTTCATAACTTTAACTTCAGCCTAATTCTCAAAGTCCAAATGGGAAATAAACATTTCTTAATACTAGGTGGAGTTTGTGGTAATGCTAGTGAAGGTTCGAAGGAGCAAGAGGAGACCCTTAAAGATAGAGAGAGGCTTGTGTCTCTCCGTTCATGCGTGTGGACGCCGAGCCGGGCAGCCGGCAGTAATTTGTGGCTGTCACAGGCAGATAAGGCCTGTGTCTTGCCTTCAAATAAAAAGGTGGAGATCCACCTTTTAAAACAAGCATCTTCTCTGTCTTTCGTTTCCTTGAGGGCCCCTGCAGGTACGGTTGGATTAACTCCACCAGGTGGTGTTAATGTTGTGGCTCGAGTGTAGGTAAAAACAGGAGACAGGGTCTTTTAAAGTGCCACAGAGTGCAGCCTTCCAGTTTCTCCGGTAGCCTGAGTGTGTGCGGAATCTTTCTTTGACCAGAATTAATTGTGAAATGTGTCTCGAGCAACACGAAGCCGAGACACACGGCGCTCGTCGCGTGCTCACACAGCAGCTTACTCAAGACTCTCTGCTGTCAACACGCTCTGATATGATCTATACAGAGGATGAACTTTCCCTGTTTGGGGCTTAACTGATAAACCACACACACACACACACACACGTACACATAACAGATAACCCGCAGCAGGCACACTCCCCGGTGGGTGTCAAGAGCAGGTGAACAGCCACCTGCTCGATGCTCCACACACTCACAACCATTAGTTAATTAATCAATTAGACACAGTTAAAAACAAACAATTAATTCTCAGACTGATTTTATTTATTTAGATTTAAGGTCTGTTGACTTCCAACATCAACCGTGACACAAACTTACTTCACGATAACTATGACACAAACTAACTCGATCAGTTTGTTGTAATCGATGAGCGTTCCTTTCCGTTTCTCCTCGCCTCTTCTCCGTCAGCACGCAGCCGTCGTCGGCTAATATTTGATTCTCCTGGACTGGACCTGACGTCCAAACCTGAGCAAACACGCAAACGCAACATGCGATCGCTTTTGCTTGCATAACCTGCAGGAAATTCATGTTGCTCTAAGATGTGCACCGTTGTGTGGAGAGAGCCGATGGAGGTTACTCCTGTGTGTGTGTGTGGGGGTCGTCTGCAGACGCCCCAACCTCGCCTTATCTGCAGCGAGGTGGGCTGTGTTCGCAGAGATTAAACGCATTTCGAGGCAGCGCTAACTGCCGGGGCCTAAAGAAACGCGGGCAGAGGGAGAGCCAGCGTAGCTGCAGCCAGTGTTGTTGTTAGCTGAGGAGAAAATCCTTGTTCCCAACACTGATAAGGACAGAAAGTGTTTCTGTCCCCAAGGGGGTGGGAGGCAGATCCAGCTTCTGTAGATCTACTGTAATGAATATCAATGGCGTGGAATGGGGCTGCTCCCGTCCCTTTGGGCCTCTAGTTGCTTCTCTCTCTTCTGCTGTCAGAACTGCGACAGGGACACTATGCATGAAAATGCGAGGCTTAATATATGGTAATGCTATGTAAACACGGGCTGATCTGAGAGGGAGGTTTGGAGGGAGAATAGATCGACGGCCGTCTGCGTTCAAAGCCGAGTCGGGGAGTGTATCTGCGAGCCCAACAGTAGCCTCTGAGCACATTTATCTGGAAATGAATATGATACACTAAACAGGAAGACGTGAGGGAGGGAAGGGTGCGGGGGTGAATGAGGAGGTGAGGAGAGGGATGTGGTTACTGCACACTCAGCATCCTCACATACACACACACCACCCTCTTTCTCTTCTGACTTCTTCACTTCTTCTTCAGACGTATCTCGCTCCGCGCTCCTTACCTGAATTTAACTTTTCTTTTTTCTCTCTCTCTCCAGCCTGAGAGGTTACCTGAGCCCCTGTGAAAAGAAGGAAGAGACACGGTGGCCACTGTGGCATGCACGTCTGCCACACACACACTGGCCGGGGCTTCGGTTACTGCTCTAAACGGGCTGTCTCGTAGCACCAGGGGAGGTGGAGGGAGGTGCGGGAGCCGGAGCTGGAAGTATTGTCTATAAAGCGGTGTGGGTTTCCCAACTCGTCTGACGGCCTGACGCGAGCAGTGCCGCATTCCTGCGCAGAGAGGCCACCTCATCGTCTGCCACCATTCATCAAGTTAAAAATAACCTTGCAGCGGTTATCGTTTCATTCAGCAGCTCGTCCATCTCGTCCACGGGCGCGATTCTGCACATGACTGAGGAGCGAGGGACAGAACAAGAGGAGGACAGTGACGGAGGGGAGAGAGGTAGAGGAGAAAAGGGAGAGAGCAGGGTGTGTGTGTGTGTGTGTGTGAGATGCCATAGCCCGAGGCAGCGAGGTGGGATTTGTAAGCCCTTTGTAAGTAACAGGCACCACTCTTAGCAGGCGGAGGTATGTTTTTATGTGAGTAATCCATGATGGATGTTTTAATTGAAAGCACAAGGCTTTTAGGACTGTTTTCAGAGACCGCAGCCAACATCTGACACCTCCACTCAGACCCCCACCCCACCACCACCACAACCCCGCCCCTCTGTACAGTCAGATGGTTCACAGGATGTGTCCCAGGTCACGTTCCAAGTAGGAGCTTCAGTGAGAACTACGGTGACACGACTCAACGCGATGCGCTGTAAAGTTTTATCAAGATGTTCATTCATTTAACAAGTACAAAACTGTTCATGTAAAAGTTAAAGAATATATATTTATATAGTGAATAAATACAGACTCCTCAGAATTAAATCAATACTGTACGTTAGAATGAAATCAGCTCTGATTTTTCTCCCTTGCAAACATCTGTTTTGCTGCTTTTATCCACCGTCTCCAAAAGCTGGGTTGAGTAAAGTCAGTCTTCGATTGAACTAGATGACTTTGTATTTTTTGAATTTTTCTACATGGTTTCAAAGGGTGTTCAAGCTTTCGGGGTAAAAAAAAGTCTCTGACATATAGAGAAACTGTCCTTTCAAGTTCCATTTCAAACGAGAGCATATTGTGGAGCTGACGTACTTTACAGAGACACGCTCGCGTTCACACCTAAGGCCAGTTTAGAGTGAGCAAACAAACGCGTGTTTGGACGGTGGGAGGAAGCCGGACAACCCGTAGAGAACCAACACGGACCCGTGGGTTGGCACCGGCACCAAGGGAGCTGCCAGCATGTGGAGCGGGTACCTACTGTACCCGACGAGTGACAGCGACCATGAACATGTTCAAACCTACCCCTGCTCCGATCAGCCAACAGTCACGTGACCTTGCCTGTGTGGTCATGCTGACAGCAGAACCGCTGATCCAGCAGAGCTATGAAGCCGCGGGGCGTTTGAATAACTCCTGCAGTGGCCCAGGTGGGACCCGGGGCCTGGAGGGAGACCATCACTTCACAGCGCGGCGAGTCGGGTTCAGCAGGGATTGACCCCGCTTGACCTCAAGAGGCTTGTCTGTCCTACTTTCTACACCCTTCTCCTCAAACTCCACCTGCAAACTGTACCTCACCCCCAAAAAAGCAGCTCTCATTTAGTGAGAGTGCTCTTGACAGAGAGTAAATGAGCGAGCTGTGGGAGGGGGGGGGCTGGGGGAGTCTAGGGGAAACTTGGAAACTTCACAGGGATTTCTTCTTTCTCTCCTGTCACTATCCCCCAATTTACCTCCACCCCACCCCACCCCAATGCATTTGGCATCAAAACTTAATTAAAAATTTGAATAAATAAAAACAACAAAAAGCCAAGTTATTGAATTCTGAACCCTTTGATAGATTTATCCCCCCAACCCAAGAATAATGCAAAATAAGATTTAATAACACCTTTCATATGGAGAGTACAAAGCCGGCTATTTGCATTAAAGTGTAAATCGGCGTCGGGGAAAAGCAATGTGCCTCTAAGCTTATTGATGTTCAGCTCTGAGCAGCCATGCGGCATTGTTTCATGCCGAAGCTTGACGGATGTCAAGGTGATTATAGTTTAGATCACCCGTAAGAAGACAACGTTTTGAAATGGTAAAATACAGACAGGCAACACAAAAGCCTTCAAATGTTTGTTTTACTGGGAGGGGAAGAATGGAGAGAGAGAAAAACTCCCACTGAGTTACAGTGTTCGCTCATAATTCACACAGAGGGTGGATCCAGCTCCACCGCTGTTCAAACAATCCGACGATGCGTTGGATTCTTCTGACGGGCACAAAGTCCCATCACTGAGTGGCATGACAGCGAGACGGAAAGGTGCGAGGGATTGTTGTGTGAGCCCCATCTGTCGCCCTCTCACCTCGGTAACGGGGAAAGTTTCCTCCGTCCGTTTACAGTTTACCAGCAGCGAGGGAGACGGAGCAGATTCTAAGCGGAGGCTGCTTGGAAACATCTGAGAGCCAGACCTGTTTGTGTTTTTAGCTTTCCTTTTCCCCGCTGGTTGATTTATTAATGGGGTGCAGCAGCAAAGATGGAGAAGTTGCAGCAGGAGGCAACCTTCCTCCTTCTCCCTTCACGCTGTCAGACCAGCAGGGTTCGTGTAGCACTGAGAGATCGCTCCCTGAGGCTGGAGGCGTGCGCGGCTGTTCCGTTGTGTGCTGAGAGACAGCAGGTTAATGGCTGCACTCCCCCTGTCTAAATGATTCCAATCTGACCTCTGATCGGACCGCTAGCTGCGGCAGACACACCTGCCTCCGCAGGTGGCTCGGAGAGCGTTAGTCGACCTGTACGTGTAAGGACGTGCGGCGGCCTTCTGTAGTGCATGTTGCTTTATTTCATTTATTTGCATTTCCTGTAACACAGGAGAATGTCACTGACTCTCATTCCAACACTGAATCTTCCACAGTTCCAAACTTTGTTTGAAATGAGGCTTCTTGCCGTGAGCACGAACTCGTTTGACACCGCAGCAGTGACAAAATGCTGCTCCCCTGTTAAGCTGTTGCTCATAAATCACGCTTGCGACTGAATTCCACATCCTTTCGTCGGTGTTGGCGTCCAGGGTTTGGATTAATTAAATTTCATTTCGGTCCAGCGTTCGACTACAGAACCTGAAATGCATTCCTGTGCGTCCCATGACATCAGGCTGCACGTGTGCAACCTGTAGCTACTGCAGATGACCCGGTAGATTTACAGCGCTGTCATTATGGAATGTGAGACGGGACTGGTTGCTGTGGTTACCCTGCGGCCTCAGGTGAGGGCTTCTGTGCATGTGTGGGCGGTCATTCTCTGGTAAGGTGAGGATGTTGAACTGTCTTCACATACCTAGACCACATTTACTGTTTGCACATGCATCCGCGCGCACACAGCACAGGCGATGCGCCCATGTTTTCTCCATATTCTCCAGACTATCATTTTCCTGCAGGAGAGAGGAAGCACTTTGTCGATTCACTACAGCTCAAAAGAAAAAAGCCCCCAAATCATTGATTTTCACTACACAGATTCCCCCGTCTTTCTTCCCCCGAGGTGTAAAATATTTTAGGGGACAGAGGAGAGATGGAAGTAGCTGTGGCAAACGGAGAAGAAGGGATAGAAGTCTGGGTGAATGCAGGCGTATAAGTAAAAGGAGGGTGGGAGGTGGGAGTGAGGAGGAGGAGGAAGAGTAGCGGGAGGTCAGGTTAGGGGTTACGTGTGCAGAGAAGATAAGGCCTCCTCATTCCGTTTTGACTGACGTGCCAGGGGAGGGCTCAGCAAAACCCCCCGAGACACACACACACACACACCTCCCTCCATCACTCTCTCCCGCCGCTATCACACTTTCTCTAGGCCATAACTCTCTCTGCCTCTCACGCTCTCTCTCTCTCTGCGGCTCTATCATGCTCTCCATCATCCCCTTCTGTCTCCGTCACCTGCCTCCAAGTGCACCTGCTGCTGTTATCAAGCATTTTTCATATTTTCCCCCTTTTCTATTCCTCCGTTGCATCTTCTCGTGTGCGCGCGTGTGTCCTCCCGTCTCTCCGGCCTTCGTGACTTTTAAATCGGTAAAGTGGGTCACGCCTCTGCCGTCCACCTCCAGGCATGGATTTCTTTCACTGCCTTGTTTTCTTAACCTTTTTTGTTGAGATATTATTAGTGTCAACCAAACAGTTAACTTCTAACTATTTTATCTGTATTAATAACAATCCAGCCGGCGTGGCAAAAGCTGGGATGTGGAAACATGCTCACGGCTTCAGCAGAGCCCAACAAAGCAAAAATATCACATGACCAGGCAAACTGAAGTTTGTCGGGAGGATCTAAACCAGTTTCTTTAGAGGTCAAGCTGAAAGTGAGCGTACCAGAAATGTTAGTAACGATCTCTCATTGCACATCTGAGATGGATGTTTACGCCGGACAGATTGATTCATAATCTCTTACCTCTGTGTTCTCTTCCAAATAAGTTGACTGGCCCGAGGGCGCGTTAGAAGTTTGCTATGTAAACTCACGCATATGCTCGTGTTTTGTACACAGTTTCAGTAATGTTCGATCTCAGCAATAAACCAGGTGTTCTGATGTTGCAAGAAATGGATGAAACCAGGATATCTGCTGCAGGAGCGTTTGAAACTAAAATATTTATTTTGGACTTGGAATTTTAGTGATTCAGACTTGAAAATAGTTGATTATTACTCTAAATGCAGAGCTTTGCCATTCATTTGTCCAGTAAAATCTCTTGAATCTAACTGTACAGGCTGTTTTTTACATGACAACACAATGAAACCAACAGATGCTTTTTTTAATACTTTCACCCTTAACTCAGCCTCAGAGAGCAGCAACTTATTTTTTTAACTACAGGAACATGTGCTTCAGAAACGTCCCGCAGCACGCCTCCTAATTCTTCCACTTCATAAAGCACAAACCAGTTGGTGGAGAGAAACTTCATTCCTCTGAGGCTGGAACTGCTAATTACCTCTGTGTTTAGTCTGAGCTGCACACGAGCAATAACCGGAAATCCACAAGAATGGGTCTATAGATTTAAATGTTGGTTAATGCTGTGCATCTCATTGTGCAGATGACAATTATGTCTTTACTATTCCTAAGTTGTTTTAGCCATTTAGCCTTTTTCTTAATCATCCAGTCTCTGACACCAAGCTTTTCATTTACCAGAGGCAGCACATGGAAGCTGCTCACATGTAATGACTGGTTACTAACAACAACTTGACCCATAACCCTCAGAAAGTCACACATGCCCTCAAGGCGTCTTTTTACTGCCAAAACAACGAGCGAGAGCAAACGCAGGAAAAAGACAGGCGCTAACAAAAGCAACGAGCATGGTTCCAACGAGCATTATCTTCATTTTTTAGCACCAAACAATGCGTGACAGAGCACGGCAACAACGGCAGCCTTTATGGGAAGCGGCAGAATAGAGTTGAAGCCGTTGTGAGAAGTGACAGAGCAGACGAGACAAAGCGGGATGAGGACGATCTCCATTGTGGCGCCTTTTCTCATCCTGCCATGAAAGACACCGGCGAGGAGTCCTCAGGGCCGCTGCCAGCAGAGGAACAATCGCTCCCGTGCGGCACGACCACGCCGCCCATCCAAACACATTAGGAGAGCATTGTGGGAGCTGTAGCTCCCCATATTCACCGACGCTCCTCTGAATGCTCGCTTACTGCTCAGACGCAATCATCACATCTGCTGGTATCAGAAACATCTTCCATTTACATAACCCTTACATTCACACGCCTGCCTGTGTTTTCTCCATCTTCTCAAGGCGTTTTTTTTTCTTCTCGTTAAAAGGATGGTTTAAAATAAATCGGGGTAGATTAGATGCCATTTCAGATGTTATTGATGGAACTGGTATTTAGGAGTTTTCCTTGGCTCAATCACACAAATAAGACACGCGCTGAATAAAGGGAGAGTATAATCTATGCATCGCCGGTTCCACAGGATTATGGCGAAAGAGAGAGACAGAGGCGAGAGTGGAGGGTTGAGTGAGGGAGAGTGAAAGGGAGGGAAGGCGATGGATGTCAGGTTCTTCTCTCCATATAAAACGCCAAACGCAGCAGAGGAGGGGATTGGATTCACTTTTTTAAAATGTCACCCAACATCTGTTTCATATTTATGATGGTGGCGCTGCCTCGCCGATGCCCCCTTCAACGTTGGCGATTCTATCAGTGCCTCGGATTACCCCTACTACCCACCAATGCATAATTTATAAGGCTAATCTTTCAATGAAAGACTGCAGACAGACACAGGGAGAGAGAGAGAGAGAGAGCGAGAGAGAGAGGAAGTGTGAGAGAGGCAAAAAATGGATTATAAAGAGAGGGAAAAAAAAGTGCCACAGATTTTTTGCTGATATGTGAAGCGAGTGGCTGATTTTGGAGACGATACCTTAAGTATCTCATGTAGTCATTAACAGGATTAAGTGAGTGGGCCTCTGATAAGGTGGGAAAACAATTCAGGATTTGGCACATCTTGTCCTCCTTAACCCAAACAGAGACATATCAGTGTATGTGGCCCATGTTTTTCTTTCTTCTGTAATTTGTGATGCCTTCAGATTGGCCCGATAAGCTCTGGATGCCGCTAATATCGCGTCGTATACAGTCGCATCGTGCTTAATTCTGCGACGAGTCCCCTGCTTTGTTCCTGCCACGTGGCGTTCACACCTTAGACCCCCGCGACCCGCCCTAACCCTCCCTAACCCTAATGAAAAACCCGTCCACTTCTTCCCACTGTCTTTCCATGCAGCACATCTGACATGACAGTTTCCCCCCCACTCACCCCCGCTCCCTTCCCCTCCAACCCCCTTTTTCTCGTCAGCTTTATTATGAAAAGTCCACATTTCGATAGTGTGCCCTTCTGACATTTTCGACTTATTAGCTAGTTTTCGTACCGTCTTCAATCAACCTCCTTAATCCTCACAGGGAGAAGCGCTTTTAATTCGCCGATGGACTGATAAGAGGTGCCGAGCGAAGCGCCAGAGAAGCAGCGGCGATGCTAGCAAAGCAGGCCTCGGATGAGGAGGGGAGGGGGAAAAAAATAAAAAGAAGACGGAAGGACGGGAAAAAAAACGATTTACACGTAGATGAATCGTGCTTACAAGATGGAACCCTGGGCATTAGGAGCGGATCTGAATTTCCTATCTGTCATTTTTTTTCACTCTCTTCCCACCCCTCCACCCCCCCAGCTGCCGCATTAGTTCAGTGTTTTTTTTCCCTCCCTCTCTCTCCCCTCCTTCTTCTCCGCCATTACCCTTGCTGATTGCAATCTTTAAGCGCCATTGGGCCCACTGCTTCTGCAGTTTTTAATCTGTCTTTAATCCCATAGATTTTAAATATTCCCCAGCTCCCGGAGACTGGAGGCAATTAACTGCCCTTCTGATGCTCTCCTTATCAGTTGCCTCCTTGTATCTCTCTGAAGCAGCCTCAAGACACTGCCAGAACTGACAAATAATACCGCCATTTACCGCCGAGCATCCTCGGGGACTGGAAGGGGAGCGCGCGGCAGAGCCACCACCGCATTCTAAACAGGTATTTGGTAAACATATCATACAGAGAGAGAGGAGAGAAATATACTACAACAACACTCCCAAAAGCCATGTATGTTTGTCTGGCTGGCGTTTTGCAAGTGTGTACGCGTGCGTAAACCCTTACGCCCAAGACAAAGGACTGTCCTCTAGCCCCTGTGCAGACGTGAGGAGGCTGCGCTCTATGGGATGCACAGCCTGCCGTGTTGATAGTAATACAGCTTACCCTCCGATAGCCCTCTCTGAGAGAAAATGAAATGAATATGACATATTTGAGACATATGGCTCTCTGTCTGCACCCTTTCCCATTTTTTTGTTCTTTCTTTTAGCGAGGAGTTGTGGGAAAGTATGTGACGATGTAATGGTGAAGTCAAATGTAGTGAGACAGCGGCTCTGTATGAACAGAAAGGAGAAGAGAAACATATGTGTGAGAGGCAGATGCCCAGACATCTCCGTTGATTTTTATCATCAATTTCCATTGTTCCTCTTGATTTAGTTGTACAACTGCGCGCAACAGCAAAGCCTGGTTCAGGAACCTACAGTTCCAAACGGACAGGATGGGTACAGTACATCAGACGCAAAGGCGTGCTTCTAGTTTACTTTTCCTGTAGATGTACTGTTTGATAAACTTGATTACTAAATGTTTAAGGAAAGTTTAGGGACAAACAAGCAAACACCTATTTAAGTCATAGACCTCCATTGTTCCCCCATAACTTCATCTCAGTGCCATTAGTTTCTTAGGTGGAGGATCATACTGAGACCTGGGGTTAAGTTCAGACTTGCATTTAGCCAAATTAGTTGGGATTCACTCGATGGCCCGTGTTCTCTTTTCACAATCTGTCCAATCACTCCCCCTGACAATGTGTCCTATGGCAGCGCAATGAATGCAATCACTAGCCCGTGCACCACAAGTCCACAAGATACTGTGGCTCAGCCAGACCCAGTGGCCTCAGCCAAACCAACAGATAACCATCAGCTAAGAGCTTTGTGACATCATCAGGCAGAGACGGCTGACTCCATGCCAGGTTGGAGAGCGGCTAATCCAAACCACAGACTACAATAACACAGGCGGAGACAAAAGCAGGGAATGTGCATCATTACAAACACTCTTAAGCTCTGTGTTGACCCAAACAACACCATCGCTGTAATAGAGCTTGTACCTTTTTTAAGTCACTTCTCTGCTGTGCTGATCCGATGTTCCTGATTCCCAGTTCCTAATAATTCCCGCTGGTGTTTACCTCCAGAGATAGTCAGAGTGCACCTTCACGTGTTGTTCTGACGCTCAGAACGAAGTCAAACTAACCCTTCGCCTCTCAGCCGCTGGCATTATCTTCCCCTCTGCAGTGTTAGATTACAGTGCACGCAGGCATCTTACCATTAAAATCACTTTCAATTACCAGGAGGAGGGGGGATTGGCCAGACGGCAGCGCTGCTAATGGGGAAGGTTGTCAAATTATGATTGCAAATGCTAAGTTAAGAAATCTCCCTGACTTTCAAATGCATATTTTGGCTCGTTCAGTTCGTCGTGATGGAGCAGGAGACGCTTGTTTGCGTATGCAGCTGCGGAGGGCATTGGCCAGGCAACCCGACAACGCATCATGGGACCGCAATCCCTCAGCCAGGCAACAGACGCGAGCTGTAGCTTCATTTGTTTACCGTCGTATCTACAACGCGACAACCTTTTTCTGGCTACGCCTCCAATAGGATAAGAGCGACCGACACTATAGCATGTATGAAACCATGACTACACGCATTCACTTCTTATTGTGCATATTCTTTAATCCACTCCCACATGTGTACATTTTGTGTTTCCCTTTGCTAGTGTCTGTGCGCATGAGTGTGCGCGTTTTGTGAAGTTTGGGAGGTTAAGCTAGTGCTTCTCTCCAAGCGCCGCTGATACGGATCCGGAGCACCATGGGGTCCAAGGGGCCGAGGGTCCGCAGCTCAACCCGCAAACAAGCGGCTGTGCCAAGCAGGACGAAGGCCGAGTGAAGGGGTGGGGTGGGGCGGTGTTATGGCGGAGGGGCGTTGGCAGCAAAGAGGGAGGGACAACAACCACTCTCATCCTTTTAAAGCCTCAGCACTTGGGTCACACTGGGGGGCCCCTGAATTTCACACTCTCGTGCAGCATGACTGTCTCACGAGGAAACAGAAACGCAGGAAAACAAGTCAAATGAACGCGACACACAGAAGCGTCGCTCGCTGGATTTTTTTCTTTGACTTCAAAAGAATTTGCAAGTAAGGTGACAGTGTTTTATTTTTATTTGTGAAGCCACAGGTCAGAGATTTCCCGCCCGGCGAAATGAAACACACTCGAGCACTTTGCCTCAAATCCAATCAAGCTCCGTTATCAGCTGCCTTCTCATCAAGAAGGGCTGCGGTGGAGGCTGGTGGGGTTGGAGGGAAGCGGGCGTGGGGCTAAGCCGACCCACCACCCCCACAACCCATCACCCAACCTACACCCCCATGCCACACGCGCACACACACACACCAGCCGAATCCACTCACCCCCCAACCTCCCTACACCCTCCTCCCTTGGTTTCCGTGGCGACTGCTAAGCCCGAAGTTACGGTAAAGCTGGTGTGCCGCTGAGCCCTGGGCAGGATTTGTGACAGAGAAATCACATCAGCCTATGCTGATTAACAATTCCATTCCACCCTGAGATTTATATAAAAAAACTATCTTACATTTGGCTTTTTAATAGGAACGATCGCTATCTCAAATTGAGTCCCTGCAAACTTTAATAAAGGCTACAGGGTTGAGTGGCATTTTGCATGCTGATTTAGGCCCGATTGGCGGCTTTTGATGAGAGGGAGGCTGCTATGTAAAGCGGTGCTCCTAGCGCTTTTCCACATCGCCGGTTCAAATGCGGAAGGATAAGAACATGAAAAAAAATACCACTTCCATCTGCAATCTCCGGATTTCTCTCTGCCTTCTTCCCTCACTCTCTTTTTTTCAGAAAATGATTGACTGTTGAATATGAATAAATGGAATAGAATGAAGCGGGAATAGAGAGACCGAGCACAGCGGCAGACAGGAGAGGGATGGAGGACGAGACGGAGAGAGGGACTGGGAATAAAAGAAACACTCTCCTGGACTTTTTCTCTGGAGGTGAAAAATAAAATCATAAAACCAAGGTTTTTATGCCTTCCCATTCTGACATTTGGAGAATGGTATTAGTGTAGAATATTCACAGTGTACAGAAAGGACCACGGGCGCATAGCAGCGCTGGTGTATGTGTGAGTGCGAGTGTGTGTGTGTTAGGAGGGAGGGGGGGCATTATAAAAAAAAAAAAATCGCCAGAAACACTTATCCCCTCCACCCCTCCGCTCCAGCTGCCTCAAATCTACATCGGTATTAAAAAACTATTTATAGTAAGAGTTCAGCTTAATGGGATAATCAGCTCTATTTGTAAAGATATTGGATAATCCCAAATAGTTTATATGGGCATAGAGATTTAAAACATTTTCATTAGATATACTGCATTTCAGATGTCTCTCAGTTTGCCGTGTAAGCTGGCCGAGACAGAAGAAGCTGGGCAGGGTGATACCTAAGGCGGTGGCCGAACACTGGGCCTCTGCTGTGGAGCGGGTTTAATTAAAACACAGGGTGGATTCAGCTGTTAAGGTTTTTTTCTACTGCCGCCATCAACCTGAGAGCAGCACCGACACTTCTCATTTCTGAGTTGGCATTGCACAACTCCTGGTGGTGGAGGTGGAGGCGGAGGGGAATGGGGGGGGGGCAGCGCGTTGTGTGATAAATGTGGGTTTTTGCAGTCGCTGGTGTTCAGCGTGTATGTTTTGCCGTCTCTAAAATGAAGATGAATAGCTGGTGTTTTCATTATGCCGAGTCTTTAGTTTCCTTCTCTTCATCATATTACATGCAGAGTTTAGAATTACAGAACGCTCAGTCTTGCCTTAACCAGAACCACTGTTGAAATAAAAAGAGAGCAGAAGAGGAACACAGAGAGAGGGAGGAATGGGGGAGTGGAGGGGAAGAGGGCCAATGGAAGGCATCCAACAGGATCAGTGAGTAGGGCATGCTGCCAATCGCATGCGTACACACACACACACACACACACACACACACAGTTTCTATCTACCCTGCCTCTCTCCCTCAAGGAATCCCTCATATACCCTGCAGGGTGGACCGCATCCACCAGGCATCGGTACCCCACCCGGGTCTGTCAGCCAGTAAGAGAGCTCTTACTAGGAGGCCAGTTTGCAGGAAAAATACGGGGAGGAAATAAAGTACCGTCGCCAGCGCGACCCCTGTCCTGGACCGAGAAGAGTTAATCCCCAGATGCCGGCCTGTTAAGAACACTATAAATTCTTGTGACTATCACATCTTCCTTTAGGAAAAAAGCCATTAGTCCTCTTGCCAAATATCTGATGCGAAGACTGGCATCAAAATCATCTCTGGCAGATAGTCGTGCTGGCTCTGCGTGCTGGTGCTGCTGCAGTACTTAAAGAAAGGTACGAGCTCCAAACTTTTAGCATCTACAGCGGCTACATCCCACCAGTCTTCTAGTTACGAGCTTCATCCAAAGGTGGTTTCACTTTATCGAACGGAGGTGTGAAACTGAATCGGGCTTCATATTAAAGTCTGTTACACAGACAATAATGCAGAAGCTTCTAAGCAGGTGAACTTTGCTCATTAGGACAGAAAGAACAACCTCCTCTCTCAAGATACCGTTTCATTTCTTACATTTCCACCAGTTTCTAGTGCGAGAGCGATGATCACGTACCAAATCAAACACCCCTGACTTTTTCAACATCAGCTTGTGAAGTTGCGACAACATTTTCTGCACTTACAGCATCAAACTGAACACGCCCCTCAGAGAAGTGGAAAAAAAGGCTCCTGCCGGTTTTGTGTTTCTTGTCACCCAGACTCCATCGGTTAGAAGCAAAAAGAAACAAAAGCGCTGCTGGTCGCTAGCTGAAGCGGTTCCTGCGTGTTCTCATACACACTCATGTTCCTGCTCAAACCGGCCCAGGACCCTGCTGGGACGACCTGCCCTCCACCTCCCCTCCCCTCCCGCCCTCCTTGGTCAGTGCTCTCCTCTGGCCCTGATAAGATTTTATCAGCGGCCCTCTAAGCACTTGAGAGGCACTTTAGGAGATCACTGGAGCCATTACCATGAAAAGTAAAAGATACAGGCTTATTGATGCCAGATTAATACTGACCAACATGTTATTGATCCCCCCTCCTCTCCCCCTCCACCCCTTTTTATTGTCCCTCACCCTGTTCTTCTTCTCTGGTCTGGACCTCTGGTGGTGATCTTATTTTCTGATGGAGCAATGTTTTGTGGCCTCCTCCTCCTCTTCGTCGTCAGTGCGGGGCCACTATCTATGGTTTCACAGGGCCATCCTTTAAAAGGCACAGAGCAAAAGCTCACCGTTATCTGCCGATGTTATTCAATTGTTACAGGACAATCTGGGCCATTAGCTGGCTGTGTTAAATAATGCATCCGCTTTTAAAGGGGAACCTTATCTCTTCTACGCGAGTGTGTGTGTGTGTTTTTTAACATTATTAGTATGGGAGTGTAATGAAAGGTCGCTGCCTGATAGGCGCTGATATACCTCCAAGGTCTCTCCGTGAACCTCCACATCCACAACAACCAAAATAACGCTGCATAAACAAACAGTGACCTTTTTAATGAAGCCCGGCTTTATCTTGTTTTATTAATAAAGGATAACAAGAAGCGGAAACGCCTCAGACGAGATAAAAATGTATTTAAACTCCCTCGTCTGAAAAGCGCAAACAATCGATCACATCGCGCGTACAGACGCCGCGCGGGAAGGAGGACAGCCAGGGAGCACACGCGGGCCGGTGTGCTGCTACGAGACACACAGAGAGGGGAAGAGATCGCCGGAGAAAGCACGGGAACGAGCAGGTGAAGCCTGGGAAGGACGGCTGAGCTAGGCAGGGAGGAAGAGAGGACGCGAAGGAGGAGTAGAGAGAGGCAGGGGAAGGATGGAGGAAGGGATGGGGATGGCAGCGGGAGAGCGATAACCGCAATGTCTTCAGTCACAGATTTACACAGGCCATTGCACTCCCATTCTGCCCGGCGCTTATCAGTGGAATTATTGAGCAGTGTGGCATACCATTAAAAATTCTGCTTGGATTTCACAAAAATCAAATTGCGTGAGGTAATGAACACGGCTTTCAAATGGACTCCTCGCTGATACCCATTCTCAGCAGGCAGAAATACATCTCCATCATAATTCCCTATCTTTATTGTGCTCCTACACAGACGTAAATACGCTGCCAAAGCAGGGCAAAGCTCAATAATCACTCATGTTAAAGGGCTGATTTCCTTACTGTTGCTTTCCATCCCTCACTCTTTATACCTCTATCCCTTCGTCTTTTATCTCCGCCTATCGTGTCCCATTTTCCTCCCGCGGTGCTCGTGCTGCTCTGTGCAGGCCAAGGTGAGAAAGGGCCGGCCCCTCTCTCCCAAAGCGCGCTGTTTGCCGATGACTGGGAGCCGTGAAGCCGAGCGAGAGACGCATTTCAAGGATGTCGGCACCCCTTGTTTGGATTGGCTTGTGCTGCTGAAACACACGCATAGGCACAGACAAGCACACGGCTTCATTTGTCCTCTTAATTTATGGCTCCGACACATTGTAATAGAAATGACTGTATGTGTAAAACCAGAGCCGGGGGGTGAGAGTCTTTTCTCACAGACTTAACTGAATACAAGGCTCCGTTGTCTGCAGACGTGAGACTGACAGTAATGTGAGGTAACGCTGAAGGAGTGCTGAAACACTTTTTACCTTCCAAAAGCTACAAATCTCATTAAGTACAGTAGTATTTTCATACTGTGGGCTTTTATTGCACATTCTTTTTGCCTTGATTTAAACCGTGTTTCTGCCTGCCACACACCTAACATCACTAAATTATTTCCAGGGTCATTTTGACAAATGATCACGAGTTGACAGGTGCGTTGCTTGCGTGCATTTCCTACTTTCTTACATGTTTAAGACCTTCGACCCTACTTACGCGAGGTGCCCAATTCGACGACCACGTATGCGCCGCGTGCACTCTTGTCCTTCTTCTGACCCTGGAAATAAACATCAGCCAAAGGAAAAGGAAAAGTAGCAACATCCTCTTTAAAAGACACAGCACTCAAAAGGTTTATATAGAATCACAAGTTGATGCACATGCTACGTACATTTTGCTGCACGAGTACTGTGCAGGACAAGAACCAGCTGTTTATTCTGTGGAGCGACTCATCATTCACTGAGTTTTGAACAGGACAGCACAGAAACAATGGCAATTGTCAGACAAACTTCACTGCTCAGAAGAATCTAGTTCCACTTAACTTAATGTCAGCCCCCACAACCCCAGGCCTCATTCATCCAGAACCAAAAATAACAACCCAAAGCCCAAACACTGTTCTCTCTGTGGCTTCCTGGCAGGGACTCTATCTGGCTGGCCTTTCCCTGCAGCCAGTATCAGTGTGATGTGCCAAAGAGACAACTGCACAGATCTCGCCTTGCCTCTCCTCTGCGGCTAGTTAGCCCGCTAGCGCTTTCAGCCGTCCACCCGTCTGTTGGTCGGTCTGTCTGTACTCTGCTGGGCTTCTCCAATCAGAGGCCTTAGCCCGTGCAGCCCCTAATCCAACCATGGGCTTTACCCCAGCTAATTCACAGGCGGACGGGAGGAAGGCAATCCGTGACGGACGTTTTTTGTGCAACTAAGAATGAGCTCCCCGGTGACCGGGGAGGTGGTGGAGTGGGAGACTGTCAATGAAGGGGCCGTGAAAAGATGTCTCCGGAAAGGCGAGATGTGAGGGGAATTGATGAATAGCAGGAACGGGCTCCAAGATAGAAGTGCGAAATAAGAAATATGTTTTGGGGTTGTATAAAAAAAGGACATGAATCTGTAGCAGTCTTTTGCCAAGAGACTGTTGAAAGAGCCATTGTGAGTTGGAACAGTCTATATTACTCAATAAAGGCTTTGATGAAAGGCGAGGCTCTGTATTAATTTGGATAAGAAACCTTTGCCTCCGTGCCCCTTTTCTCTCTCGGCTCCCATCCACGACACCTCTGTGGTTTAAAGCAGTGTTTGGTTTCAGTTCAGCAAGCCAAGTCATTACATTTCAACATGTCGCACCTTTCAGAGGGGGAATTAAGTAGTGCTGTTATTTCTTCATTCCCAACACGCTGGGGCCCGGAGGAACAAAGGGGGGGGGGGGGGGGGGGCGTCGATATTTTGACATTGTCACTTCATGCACACTTGCATGCACGCCTATGCTGTGTGAACGTACTGTATGCCCTCTGACTGTCCTCTCCGCAGAACAGCCTTCTCATTGCTAATTTCAGATAAACTCAGGAGGTGCAGGCGCTGTAGCTTGGCTGTCTGCCTGATTTTACCGTTGACATCCCAGCAACAAAGGAGAGTGGATCTCTCTTATACTTCACATGTCAACACACTCTAACAGTCGGCAGTCAGAGTAAACAGAGTGGAAACCACAGATACTCTGTGACTCTGCATATGACCAAAAACCAGAGAAGTAGAGATGAAATAACTGTCGAGATCAGGACACGCATGGCACACAACATACAAATGGTGATGGAATTTTAAAAAAAGAGACAAATTGTTGAGAACTAGGAGAAGAAGAAGGCAAACTCCCTAAACTGAGGCGAAGGCGCGTTGACCTTGTGCCTGAAGTAATGCTACACATGCAGAGTACTGCCTCTCGCGGTGCCGTGATGCTTTCTATAATGTTGTTTGTTTTATTTTTATGGTAACCGAAGGTTGCATGGACCAGTGGAACATTGGTAAGCTAACCTGAACTAAACTCGTTTTCAAGGCCCACACCTCTGCAGCTGGCGTGGACGCTTTTACAGAAATGTTGGGTCTAAGATGTCTACAAAAATAGATGTAGCGCTTTCTTTATCTTTAAACCTTAGGACAGCGCCCTGAGCTCTTAAATTGTTTTTCCCTATTTAATCTACACAAACCCCTCTAAGTTAACACAAAGGTAAATTGCAAGCTTCTAGAACATACTTTCTAACCTCCCTATATACTACTTACTCTATAATCATGAATGACTTAACGCACACATTACAGAACCATTATTTCCCCAAAGCACATCCAAATTTATTAATAAAATAGAAACTAAAACGTAGTTGAAACAAAAAATGCACTGAATAACTTGTATAATCCACTAGAATTTGCCCAAGAACGTAAAAATAATAAAAATAAAAGATTAATTGGTTACAGGAGTTAGAATATTAACATGCACAGAAATTGCATTCAATTCCCCTTTATCACCATTTGTAAAAGATCACCGTATTACTCTTCTTTAACTTGCTCAAAACACTCAACAGGTCACACACACACACACACACACACGCGCGCACACACACACACACACACGCACACACACACACACAAGCCGGCGACACAAAAGAACGAAAACCAGGCCCTTGCTGCAGGCCTGGTGGATGCGCGGGAACGTGGTGGCCAGAAACACTGAGATCCCGCTCACTCTGCGGAGCAAACGGAACAATTGGAGTACTCACATCAAAACGAAGTCCGCATCAGCGTCCGTATCCCGGCTGCTCCACACAACAGTTGGTGCTCAGGTCCACGGTTAAACCCCGTGAGCCACAGGAGTAGGTTCATCCAGCGAGGTGAACCTTGCTATCCCGCCCTTTTGCCAGAGGAACCGCCGGACACCGTCCTGGCCTCCGGAAGCGCGGCCTGGAACGTCCTTGCAGTCCTCGCGCAAGCTAGCTTATCCGTTAGCCTGCAGCGCTAACCCCTAACCACAGACGTCTTGTCACTGAGAGGTTAGTGATCTGCTATTCCCCCATCTGTAGCGCGTACACCCCTCAATCAAGCAGGACTTTCTCTTTTCTTTCTGCACTTTATCACCTGTCCTTTCTTCTTCTTCTTTCCTCTCTCTTCCTCCTCACCTCTCCTCTCTTCCGTTCGTTTTTTTTTTCTTCTTCGCTTTTTCCCAAAGATCGTCTCTCATACAACTGACCATTCACTACATATAACAACCCAAACCATCAAATATATTCTCATACACATTAAACAAATCACAATAAGTAAACACCACATGCATGCACAACTTAACATGACAAAAGAAAAGAAAGTACTTTTTGTACTGAACAAAAAAGGGCTCAATGTGAGTACAGGGCTACATAGAACTAACTCTGAACTCATCCGAGTTGTCGACTTCACCTTTTCCAGACATTTTGACTCACTGGTAAACTTTAACCGCTGTATTGTCATCTTATGATTTAGTAGCTTGAGTAATTAGCCTGCACTGACCGATCACTCCAGGTTGCTGTCGTTCTTATTGTTATTTGTGTGGTCTTCACTGATTGGTGGAGGGCAGCTGCATTTTTCTGGTTCCGTCGCTACCTGTCTAGATGAGTCAGTGGTGACAGTCAGGTGAGGTATAAGGGGGGGGGGGGGTAAACTGCACATCGGTGGCACCCACGTGTGTTTCTGTGCGGTGGTTTGGTTGACCAAACTAAAACCCTGGAGGGAGACAAACGGGCGGAGAGTAATGCCATGTGCAGGTTGAGGTAAAGCGACACTTTTATGGTGTGAATGTGTGAGTAATACGCGCATTTGTTTCGGCATGTGTAGTCAACCCCACTCAACAGAACAGAGACCTGTAAAAGCCATCACATGAAAGCTCAAAAGCGCTGCAGTTTGGGAGGCTTTGATGTTTGCACTGACAATTACCCCTCAGAACAAGCAGCCGAGACTAAAGACTCAGATTCCTCATTCAGTTAATGACTGTTTAGGGTATATTAAGACTATGTTTTAGTCATATGTTAGCATACATTTTAAAATGATCCTCTAGTGTAATTAATATTTAATATTTCTGTGTGTGTGTTTTTTCTTACCTACCATAATGTAAAAAGAAAAACAAGAGAGTGCTGTGCAGGTGAAAGGAAGAAAATCAGAAACTGAGAAAGAAAAACTCTTTGCAGCTTCAAACCACCGATCAGGTGCTGGTGCGTTCCTAGCGCACACTCACACACGTTCACACATACGAAACACATACATACACAAAAATAAGGAAGCAAAGCTGGGGGGGGTCAAACCACCAGAGGAAGACGCTGCTCTAGAAGCCTTTATTAACTCCTCTGACAACTCCTGCTTTTAACCACAGCTAGGTCATGTCACTTCGAGTAAGAAACAGATGCACACACACATATATACGCGATACACCGAAGACGGGCAACCAGCTACCAAATTGGACAGCATCCAAGACTGTTGGTGGCACCTGCATTGTTGTGAGATGTTCCCTCCTATTTAGCCATAGCATCCTCCAAAATAGCTCTCATAAATAGCTGTGAGCAGCCATAACGCGCACGGTGTCTGGGTTTGGTTGCACAGTGTGTATTACCTGTTTTGGTTGTGGCCAAGCTCAGGGAGGAGGGGAGAAGAGGGGGTTAGTGGTGGCAGGATTAAGCTGGCTCGCTGATGTTGTGCCAACAGTAAAATCAAGCACACACACACACACACACATGTTCGCACCACACCACACAG
The DNA here is from genome assembly GCA_032270685.1 of Microctenopoma stevenorrisi. Taxonomy (NCBI): domain Eukaryota; kingdom Metazoa; phylum Chordata; class Actinopteri; order Anabantiformes; family Anabantidae; genus Microctenopoma; species Microctenopoma stevenorrisi. The sequence continues at coordinate 11,002,547 of JAUMTR010000015.1, forward strand.
ACGCGCACACATCCGCCATTTAAGATGTTTCTTTTGTTCATGCCTGCTTCTGAACTCATTGTCCAATTTACAATCCTGCGTGTGTGTGTGTGTATGTGGACATGTGAGTGTGTGTGTGTGTGTCTCCTGAATTGTAGATGGAGAATAAGTGAGAAACACACACCTTGTGAGATTAGTCTCTTCAGAAATTGGCTGGTGTGTTAAAGTAGCTTTTCTGCAGACAAGCTCAGTATCAGGAAGGCTAAAACAATGTGTGTGTGTGTGTGTAGGTGGGTGTGTGTGTGTGTGTGTGTTAAGGGAAGGTGTCCAGTTTCTGTTGAACAATGTGAAATTACATATTGTTGGCGGGTTAAGAGGGGTTACCATTAACTTAAAGTGGTGTTTTCTGAGCTGTGCGGTTTGTAGTGAAGCTGTTTGCTCTCCACGGAGAATTGAACAGACTCAAATCATACACACACACACACACACACATACACACGCAGTGTAGATGGAGATGGTTGGTGGATAGTAACTGCTTTTTCTTTCTAACCTGGTCGTGAGGCTGCAGGATTTCTCCTCTGTCATAAATGGGGTGGACAATGTATCCACAATTTGTTGTATTAGACTGTTTATGTATTATAGGTTTAGCGACAGAGGTCGTAAATATGTGCGTGTGCTTCTGTGGTCAGTAAGGTGATCTGAGGGCCTTAGTTAAAAACACAGGGTTGAAAGCAAAGTGCCGAGTCAACACAACAGCTGCAGGCGGCCGCATTGTTTGTGAAGAAAAGCCGACGCTGTTGAATTAAGGCAGAAAAAACCCCAGCATGGCTTAATTACTGTCGCATAATACCAATTATTTTGTCTCCACACCCTTATCTTAATTACTTCAAAAGACCAACTTCAATTAGGACGTGAAAACTGCATCTAGAACTGGCAGTCCGATCCCCAGCTCCCCATGGAGGCAACGCCACTCAATTACAAACACACACAACCACACACACAAGCTGAATCTTCCCAACATATTTTCAGATAGTGAACTGACATGCCAGGCATAATATTCAGCGTAAATAAATGGAACAAAGTGAACCAATAGCCGTCTACATCCTTTCACGTGTGTAAGACACCAATCAAAATGTCCACGATCACTGGGTTTGAATTAAAAAAAATTCAGAGGTCAACCTCTAAGTGCAGGAACGGGAACCAACTCCTAAAAGCCTGACTTTTAATAGTGTCACTCTTCTGTAGCTGCTTAAACTGCTCAAAGCGAGACAATCGTAGGTAATATTTCTCTTGGACAGTTACCGACGAGGGTCTCATTCCTCGTGTTTATTGTCCATAAATCCTGCATTTATCCCCTTGACAGTTATGATGGATTGAATCATTTGCAGGCGCACACTGAGTTTTGGCAGGTGGCTTAAATGTTTCTAGATTTGAGACACCCAATTATTCTTAGATCCTCAGTGGCACCATGTAGAACACAGAACCATGCATTTCAAAACCATGCGTTTGTTACACCACCCATTGCATAATCATCTACTGGGGTAACCATCACCAGCCAAAGTACTCTTTCACAGTCCTTTGTAGTCCCAGATAGCTGTCATTTAGCATAGATCATGCCTACAAGCAGAGGTTTTTGTGGGTGGGTGTCAGTCACCCAATGAACACACGAGCAACGACGGATGGATTATAATCTCCTCCTCGCTTTTAACTACTCAGAACATCTGCAAACGCACATTTAGAGACGATGACTATACATTCAGATTAACAGTACATATAAAATCAAATGAAAAGGCTGACATATGGAAAGGTAAAAAGGTGGCCTCCAGCCGTCGTCGTCCTTTGAAGTACAAGCTCGTGTTTGGGAGCCCACTGACAATTAAGACCAGAGACGTTACCGACAGATTCTAACAGATCCTTCAGTGTCTGCTCAGAGCGAGCTGAGGGTGGTAAGTGCACCGTGGGTCTGTTTGTGTGTGAGGGGGTGCGGAGGTGTGCAAAAGACTGCGGAGATACTCAGGCTCCGTTTGTGAAGAGATGAAAGGTAAAATGTGAGCCATGGGGTCACATGTGTGGCTGCATGACGGAGGGCTGGGAAGTGTTACCGTCCTGAATATGGAGAGAGGTAAAGGAGGAGGAAAGGTGGGTTGCATGTCAGAGAAACTCCTCTGGTGGGAGGTGGAGGGGTGTTCTTGTCCCTGACCCATGTCTAAGTGGCGCTGCAATGTTTACTGCGAGGAAGGAAGCTGTCAACTGTGTTTGCTCCCATCTCAACAAGATGGAGCAACTCCTCATCCACCCCCAAACACACAGAGGCGGACAGAGAGAGAGGGTAGGCAGTGCGACGTGCGGTTCTTGAGACGAAAAATAAAAGAGCAATGGAAGGCGGTGCTCCTTCAGCTGACTCCATTAGGTCTGCGCTGGTGCATCTGTAGCGCCGTATGTTGGGTCAGAGTGACAGGCCTCCCCTGCATCGGCTCGGAGGTGATTGACAGAGCTTTCTACTCGAGGTGTAGGGTTTCCCCCTGGTGTAAAGTCCCTGTGGCTTGCCTCCAAAGGGTAACTACATTCCTGACCAGGTCATGAACTGACCACCTTTACTACAGCCACCCCCACAGCCACCACAAAGCTCTCAATATCCCTCCCAACCGGGGCTGCAGGCGACCCACGAATTCAGGCAGCCCCTGGCTCCGGCTTCTGTCTGAGGCTGAGAGAGCGCTGCATGACTCGGATCAACGAACGGTAATTCAGTCATTGTGGATAAGTTTCAAGGGTCTGTGCTGGTTTAGGTTGGAAGCGTTTCTGCCGGACTGTGACTTGGAAAACTTCAGGAGACATTAGGAATATTCCAGAATACATGAAACAAAGTATTAAAAGGTTAACGTTTAACTGGCGCTGGTGACATTTCCTGTTAGTTCCAAAGCAACATTATAGTGTCCAGTGTTTAGATGTTTGTAGAATCTATGGTCTGAAAAACTAATTATGTTACAGTGAAGCCCGGCCGCAGCCAATGAGACCAGAGAAGGAAGAGAGGAAACTTACAGGAAGTGAGGAACACCATCCAGTTTGTTTCGGTTTAGTTATAAAGTTTCTGTTCACAGCCCGAACATTCACTATTTGTCATGGTAATGGATGCATTTGCATTGGTTTGTTGATGTTTCCTGTCTGTAGGAGTCAATTTACTATTTAGTTTTGTACCTTTTCCCAAATTCAAATGGTCATCGGCGCTCCTTAATCTCAGCTGTGGTAAATTCCGTCTTCATATGGAAGCAGCACACTCTCTGACACACTCATATACACATCAGCCTCTGTATTACTACCACTTACAACTGTAACACGGCATGGCAATCCCTACAGTGTTATTGTCTCTGCCTCTCTTGCTATTGTTGTGCCTGTGGGTGGGGTGGTGGGATGGATTACTGCTTTGTTGTTGTTTATTCTGTCTTTTTTTTCCTTTTTTTTTATTACCCTGGCAACATTTTTTGAGCCTATAACTGCTTCATTTCTATCCCACCCTCCCATACTGCCACACACACACACACACACACACACACACACACCACAGCCCAGCCCAGCCTTAGCACCCTTCAGGCCTACCTCTGGGGCTCGTGTGTGATCAGCAGCACCCGTCCCTGCCGCCTGCACTCTCAATCTCTATCTCGACCCCAGCAGAAAGCCAGGAAAATTACGCGCCTTTTCCTGGAATGTGATTAGATTCCTGATGTTGGCAGCCACACATCTCTGTTTTTTAATTGGGTTCCGAGGCGCGACGAGATTAGCCTCGTGACATCATTGATGGTCTGTTTGTGTGTGCAGGAAGAGGTTGGTGGTGTCTGCTGATAAGAGATGGTAAGGGTGGGGTTTTTTTTGCAGTGAATCACCCACTTCCAATGGAGGATGCTTACTAATAGGGTGAATGAATGTTTTCATTTTTTTTTCAAGACATATGTGTGTATGAGTTCACACATATGCACATAGGCATGGAGAGGTATTTATATGCTTTTGTTTACAAGATTGGCATGTTAAACTTAATGTGAAGCGCAATATTCATGCAGCATTAGTCACAACTGTTTCCCATCAATCTGGTAATTGTTGCCGTCATAGACACAATTAAAAAGAACATGTAATCGCTGTCTGTTAATATAAATCATGCTGCTACAATAACTTTTAGTGGATATACCCTAAAGGCCAGCACGCTGTTGTTTCCTGTAGCCTGGCTTATTCAGGTTTTGGACTCATGTTTAAATAGGGTTAGGGTTAGAGGGTTAGGGTGGGTTAGGGTTGGGGGTAGGGTTAGGGTTATTTTTTATTATAAAACCATTTCTTCAGCCCTGCACTAACTCCTGCTCCTCCTAATTCACTATTTTGTGATGTGGCCAGCATGCAGAAGGCTGCTGCTGGGCCCAAGCAGAGCAGTGAGCCCCAGACGAAATATGAAAGCAGCTGGGTAACAACTGTGTGCGCCATTAGTGTGCAAACCCAAAGTTCGTAGGACTGTTGAGAAGGTCCAGGGGAGGGCCTAAATCAGCTGACAGGTTGAAACTTTGGTTTGTTTGGGAACCTACATTATTACAGTGAAACTAAAACACAAAAAAAGCAGAAAGAGGTAACAGAACAGGTGTCGCTGCCTCATTGTCACTTTCACTGGTTAAAACTTTCACTCACAGTGGGCAATGAAGGCTACGGCCAGCGTGAATGGGGTGGAGGTGGGGGGGGGTGTATGTGGGTGTAAAGGTCTCCCACTCCTCGCCTCCTCACCCCCCATTAACTTACATCCCCTCCTCCTCGGGCCAGAGAACAATCAGCCTGGCGTCTGATACTTCCTGCCCGGCAATAATTACCCCACCTAATTAAAACTTAATTGCTGGCCTCGCCGACCGCCATCTTAAATGAGCAATGGGAGCCGGGGCGGGGGCGTAAGCCTGCTGGGATGTTTGTGTGGATGGCAAATTGGTTTATCCCTATCAGATTCCTCAGTCCCTGGCCATGTACACGCTACTGTACCGCTCTACTGCCCAGAAACAGAAAGAAAGGGAGAAGGCTTAATGTGATGGAGGCCAGACAAGGCCTAATGAGATATACTCTTTTTATTTTTTTACTGCTTTTTTTAAACCACATTTTCATTCACACTTTTGATTAGTTGGCTTAAAGTAGTGAGCAAAGAATTGTCTGGGCAGGAGAGAGGGATGAAAAGTTTGCTTTATCAAAATAGAAAGACAAGCTTTGAGGGGGGGGCAGAAAAAGAGAGACAGAGATAAGGAAGTTAGGAGTCATGGCCCCCCTGCAAAATCATCAGGGGTAAATGAAAGAGGAAATGCTGCGTTAATCGCTATGGATTCTCATAATTGTTACGATTAAATTTCATAATTGACTAATGGCCAGCTGCGGCTTACATTACACGCAGGATAAATACATCATATTAAACATGCAAGCTGAGAGGAGATAAGTAGAGATGGATGGACAGATAGGACAGGATGGATGGATGGCTGGTTGGACACACGGTAGGTCCATGACTGGGCTTCATAGGCCCGTGAGCAGGAAACGACTGGCAGTACATGAGTGACATCAACAAAGGTAAAAGATATAAGAGTGAGTATGGATGGGGGGGGCGACATATAGGAAGCAATGAAAAGGTGGAGAGAAAAAGATGGAGATGTGGAGGGAGAGAGGGAAGCTAGATTCATGGCCCCTGGGTGGTATTAGGCCAGGTGCCAGGGTGTGTGTTTTCTCTGTGTGTGTGTGTCTTCTTCCTATGAACTCAGATTTCCCTAAACCCCCATCTCTCGCCCTCGCCATCCTTCACTCTTGAACTTTTCCCCGCTCCTGCCGCTCCGTCTTCATGTCGGTCCCAGGAAAAACAAGCGAAAGGCAGTTGTGATGAGCAGATAGCAGGGGGCCGACGGAGGCAGGGGAGGCTGGGGGTATGGAGGAGAGAAAGTTGGAGGGTGATTAGAGAGAGATGACAGGTGACATCCATAAAGGGATTACGGAGCAGGCCTCAAAGACACGGCCCTAATCCTGGCTTTGTACAGGCACAGATAAACAGCTCCACTGATGGCTTGCTCTCTTAAAAAGTGAACATGAGCTACACAAATAACTTCCTAATTCCCCCTTTGTAGAAGTGAGTGCACGCTACAACACAAATAAGTTCCCTAATTCTCCCTTTGTACAAGTGAGCCCGAGAAGCACAAAATAACTTGCTCTCGAGGTGTTTGTGAACAGGATGCTCTATAAGAGGCGAGAGTGACTGTGGGTGTTTGTGTGTCTGTGGGAGGGGGGCCCACAAAGTGTTAATATGTGTCACAGAAATGTGCGATGGTACTCGGTGGCACGTTGTTGCGACTTTAGAAAGATTTACACACTGGTATTCGTGGAGAAATTCTTAGGAATGAGGGTTAAGGAGGAAATTAATGTATTTCTATCGAGCTTTTGATAACACCCACAATCAGGAACATAAACACACACACACACACAGTTGTCAGTTTGTGGTCTAATTAAGCGTTACCTCAAAGACAGAGCGGGAGTCTCACACACACACACACACACACCACACACACCTGTGCTGCACAGACAGGAAAGACCACCAACTGAAAGTCTGGTTTCCCATCTAGGAGCGCGTGTGTGTGTCTGTGTGTCTAAGTTTTGGACTTTATTTTACCAACACTCCTAAGAAGTGACTGACTTACTGTCTACTAACAAATATACTACTGCTACTGCTACGCTGCATTTTGTAGTTATATTGCTTTAGTTTTAAACTAAATACTTTATACATAAACTCACTGTAAGAATATTATTGTAAAATCAATTATCTTACTTTATTATTAAACACAAAGTGGAAGTTTCTGTCTCCCACCATTGGTGCTAAACTGCGAGTGTTCCTCAAAATTAAAACCACATTTCCCGTAAAGCTTCCTGTAACAAACAGCACTCATAGGTGCAAAGTTTTTTTTCCGCTCTACTGCAGAGAATGAACACGTTGAAAAACTGAAAATCTGTGAATTAGAAACCTTTGCCACCTCTGGTGTGAAGCACAGTTTCATGTTGGAGTTTAGCTGTCTAGACACGAACACATTAGAAACCACGCTGTCTCTCTGTACACCGAAAAACGAATTATTAAAATGTGTTGTTTGTGATGAAATTAATGTGTTTGACCTTTTCCTAACTTCAGACTCATCAGACACACATTTGTGAGGAGGAAGTGCTGCCATGTTGTTCCAGTTTGAAAGGCCAGAAACGGTGCTGATGATGAACCTATTAATTATTCTTTTTACAACGTGATTAAATCCAAACAATCTTCATTAAAACACATTTTGCTGAATGTTTAAAAAATTGTCTCTGCTTTCTCTTTTTCGAAAAATGAGAAACTGGACAATTTCTGAATAAAGTGTTGAATTTATTGTTCAAATTTGTTTCTTTTTTTGAAGTGCATCAGTGTAAACATGCGGAGCGACATGCTAACAGTTGTTAGCATGCTAACATGGCTTTGTTTATATGACTCAGGGACGTCTGCGTAACCACAGACTTCCCCTGACTCGGTTCTGTGTGCCACTCATTCACAAACCCACTCGTATGTACTGTACTACAGACAGAGAGACACACCGAGCGTCTGGGAACAAGCACCCTTCCAAGACGAGGCTAATTTTAGTTAGCAGATAGCGCTCTGATTCTGGGGCCACTCGTCAGCGGCTGTGATATCTGCTCGGCTCTTTTTCTTCCTCTGAATGCGCGCGGTCAAATCTCTATCTGCTATTTTACACTCTCCCTTTCATCACTCTCCATTACCCGGTAATGAATAGATCCTTGCTCTTTCTTCTTTCCCCTTTCTGTTAACTTCATGCAGATTTGGCTGCACCGACACGTCGGCCGTGACTTTGTGAGGTATGAAAGTAAAGGGGAGCAGGAAGGGGGAGGTCTGGCTAATGACTTCATTTTCTCTTTCATGGTGCTCTCGGTGAGTCGGCAGAGGGATTCCTCCCCTGAAGCACTCAGTTGGTGACACAGATACTATAATGTGAGGAGTGCAGGCTAAAAGGAGGCTGCACATCCCCAGATGTGTGGGATTGATGCAGAAGCAGGTCAAGCACTGATTGGAGGGATATTTTGAGGATTTTCTAGTGCATTGATACCGAAAGAAGTTAAGTGTGGGTGCGACTGGGGAATAGCAGGAAAATAAGCAAATGGCGGCTACAGACACATAAACACGCGCGTCTCTGTCACACTCCTCTCGTGTTACACACTCGAACACACACACCTCAGCCCCCTCTAATAATCCGCTAATCCTGTTTATCATCAGCCAGCTCTTCTCAGTGCGAGCGATACATGGGAGGAATCACACTCACAAACACACTCCAATGTGCAGAGCAGAGATACAGTATAAATACACACATCTCTATTTCTTGATTTCTTCCTCAATCTTCGCTCCGTTTTGCCGTTTTTCTCTACGCTCTGTTATGCATCAGTTATGCAGTTACACATCACAATCCCACATCAATGCCCAGCCTCTCAGAAATAGCAGCGCTTGCTTCTTGCATCTGTGTCTGAAGAGTTTTGCTAAGCTCTGTAGAGCTCACTTATTCACTCTCTCCGTTGGTTTTTATCTTTATCACACACATAAAACTTGGGGATATTTCCTTGTGGGACATTGCTAATAAAAAGTGGACCTAAACTACAGCTAAACTTTTTTTTCTGGGAAAGAAAAAGCACATTTTCTACTCTATCCCAGTCTGAAAATAGGAATATAAGGTATAATCACAGATGATCCTGGCTTGAGTAACTAAGCAGGCAATAAATCTATATTTTTCATATTCCTCTTTTGGGATGGTGTTTCTGAGTAAGTTGTAAATATAGCCGTAATCGCCGTTTCTCATTTGATAAGGTAATCTTCAGTGCTTAAGTGGTTGCTTTTTGGTTGTTGAGAAGCACGGAGCAGGTTTACTCAAGCCCAGTATTGTGTAACTGTTGCATAGCACATTTCTGGAGGAGAGTGGGGAGTAGTGGGGGGGGCAGGGGGTGCGTGTAGAGAACAGGAGTAGCAGAAAAATTGTGGCTCTCAAACCCAAACTGTAGTCTTCAGGCTGAAAATGTACGCGTAGTTCTCCCTCGATTAAAACATCTGCCCTCCGTTCTGCTTCCCTAATTAATGTGAGGGATGGCTCAGCAGCAGGTGAGCTGTTCACTCAGTTATCTGTTGCCACCATCAACACCTACTTCATGACAAATTACATCCACAACTTGACCAGGACAGATGGGAGTGAAGATAGAAGTGCCCGCGGAGCGTTCAGAGATTTGCAGAGAAAGAACATTTGAAAGAGATTAAACCGCATCGAGTTGAATTTGACGTTCTTCTTGTAATGTGTTTTCTCTTAACACTGTAACACTTTGATGTGCCTAAAGACTGCGGAGGCCTAGGGGAAGCAGACAGGTCTGGTCACTTGGTGCTACCCTTAAACACCAGGGGGCCGTTCCATTTCCTGAGTCCAGGAAGCCTACTTTTGAGGAAGCTCAATGGGTTCGATTTCTCTCATTTCCTCCTCTGACACCGTTCCTGGTTGGGGTGCAGGAATGCAGCCGGAAACCTTGCCGGCATCCTATTGACATTTCCTGACTCAAAGAAATAAGACATCAGTACTGCAGAGCAGGACAGATTCGTTTGCTGTGGCTGGAGTGTTTCGCAATCACCGCGTGTGCTCAGTCGCAATTATGCTCCCGAGTTACTTTCTAAACTTTAATAAGTGAAAAAGAGAAGGCAATATGGTGTTAAATACAGCACATGGACCATCTACGCTGACATAACCCTATTATACACACACACACACACACACACACACACACACAGTAATTTCCTCAGATGGCCTGTAATCTTGCAGGCCTCCATCTCGGCGGCTTAGCCCAGTGGACTGGGGCAGCCGCTGCCAGCTTTCCAGCCAGGGTGGGGGGCCCGGAGGGGGGGCAAAGGGGAGCCACAGGGCCTGAAGGAGTCCCACATGGATTGTATTTGGGAGCCTGAGGCATGAAATGGAATAGGTTTAATCTGTTATCACCTGCAGGGGAGCGCCGGGGCCAGCCACTGACAGACATACTGTAGCAGTTGAGGTGGTGGTGGCGGCGTTGCGATCGAGGTGGTGGTGGTGGTGGGGGGGGAAGCACCTCAGTCCCCGCTGGTAAATGAAATATCAGCCACTACAGACGGAGAGTGATACTAGTTTAATTTCTCTGAAGCTCACCTCTCCCACCTCGATGCCTCCCCCTCTCTCTCTCCCCCCCTCTGTCTCTCTCTCTTTTTCTTCCACCTGGGTGAGATTCAGCTTTGCCAGATGAACCGTGTTAATGGAAATTTGTGTTTTGCCACGTGTGCTTTTACTGCAGTAAAAAGACAAAAGTCCTGGGACAATCTCCTTTTGAATCTCCATCTTGAGCCCGGTGATCGAAGAAAAGCTTTCCTCCCTCTCAGTGTGCTGTGTAGAGCCAGCAGCTGCTGAGCAACCCTTAGAATAGACTGGGAACAGGGGGCAATGTCTCCTGAAAAAACAACAGAGAGCGTTGCACATTTGTTTGCTGCACACCAACTTCCTGGACGGAGCTTGGCTAGCTGTTCCTGTATGTTTGCTTTATCTTCAGCTAAGCTAACCCTCGGCTGGCTCCGTCGTCGCGTTTAAAGCGCAGGCCATGAGAGCGGTATTGATCTTGTCAATTCGCCAGCTCCTTTGCAACGGAGCATATTTGCATAGTTTCCAAATGTCAAACTATTCCATTAGCCGTACAGGTTTGCATTATGCATCATTAATTCAGAGGTGACAATAAACTCGTTATGAGCACAACCAGGGTGCAGCAGTAGTAACAGTTGACTGAGGTGAGTTCTCTTGATGTATATTGTACACATGCAAAATGTCAGAACTATAACTCATCAGATGGCGTTTTTCTTTCAATTGCATGAAGTGATCTGTTCAGCGCGTGAAGAAAAAAAAACAACGATTAACTTGTAGTAGTTTGACAACGCTGACATCTCCTCAACCACAACTTCCTGTGAAGGGATGAAAGAGAGAGAGAGAGAGAGAGAGAGAGAGAGAGAGGTCTGGTTTAACACTCAGGGGGCGTTGGAGAGGTTGAAGTGAGGCAGCGTTTTTTGAAAGCCGCTTTCACACTCCTTGAAGTGGCTCACCGTCTCTGCTACTGTACTGAGAAGGAGACATGAAGGGTAGGAGTGGGTGAAGGTTACAAGGTACAAATCGGCAACTGGGGGAGGGAAAGAAAGTGGGGAGATCATGGCATAATAACTACCAGTAACAGAAGAAGCTTTGTCTCCCATCATAGTAACCTCAACATGAAACTCTGAATAGTTTTGGATGGTATTGGTGTTTTTTGATCAACTAGACAATAAACCACATCCTCTCTAATAATGTATTAATATCTTTCCTGTTTCGTATCTTCGCAGGAGGTAAGGTTATTGTGGGCTGTTTGTTTATTATGGTACAATCATGTGCAGCCTGGCAGGCAGAACCACTGGGAGTGGCATGTTCACTGTTCTCATGTTTTTTTTTTTTTTTCGTCAGTTTAAGCTGACATAGCTCTAAAAATAGGTGTGGTTGGGAGGTTGATATTCTCACCTACGCATATTTACAAACTCCTACTCCTTACTCACTCACACACACACACACGGATACAGTATACACATACAAACTGCTCTACTTTGTCGACAACCCACGCTACACAAACAGATATGCCACACGAGACAGAAATTATTCCATTTCACACATTTGTGCTCAAGTTTACTGTTGACAAGTACCACCAGGCAGACTTTAAAGGTTCATGACACCCCAAAAAAACTGACAAATACACTCACAAACTGCAGGCTGGTCCAACAGAAATCCACACCGCCTGTGCTGCGAGTGGCACAAGAGGAAGCAGTGGTCCACCAGCTCTTGGTAGGTGTGAATGCGCACATACAGTGTCTCTAGAAGACAGTAACAGATCCCAGAGAAAGAAGGGCAGGGGAGAGCAGACGAGTGGCCTGCGCTTGCATCACCACGTTGCTATGCAGCGACAGCACAGCGGGTCCACTATTGTGATTGCAATCAAGCATCCCCAGACAACTATCACAACCAACTTATTACAGGAAGAGGTGATCAAACAAGGCTCCTCCGACACCAGCGCCAACTGCACTGCGTATTTTGGCATGCGTCACTGTGTACCTGTCAGTGTCGCTGAGCGATGTGCAAACAGCTGCGGATTCTGGGAAAAAAAACAAAAAAACCCCAAAGGATAATAATATAATCAGGTCTAATGTGAGTGTCTTCCTGTGTGACAACTTCCAGAGAAATTCTCCCCTTTTTGCTGTTTGTTTTCGTTAGCACAGCAACTAGTTGGTGGAGCATTGTGTCACGGGTTGGAAAGCCACCTGTCACCCAGCGATGATGACAAACGAGTGACACGTCTTGCTCAATAGCTGCACAGTGCGTCGTTAATGAACCGTGTCCACGTGAATGAGGATGACAGGTAATCACAGAACGGGGGGGAGCGACAGGAGGAGAGTGGGCTGTGGAGGAAGGGCTGGCCCCACTGTACGGTTAGACTGTAGCTGTGTAAGTGGTTGACTAGTGTTACAGTAGCGCGGTGCCGTATCAACTCTCACTCTATCTCCGGGCAGATCGTATGAGGAGACCCCGACCAAGAACAACAAGATTAGCCGGTAATCAGATGCGACGAGATAGTCTGTACACTCGACTGAGAAGCCAGAATGCAGACGGGTTGTTTGAATAGAGGCAAGAATTCTGAAGCAGGTGGACGACGAACATCTGCTTTTTCTTTCTGTAGAAACGGGAGCAATTTTCAACCCCTCAAACCAAACTGAAGCAGTACGTCACAAAGAAATCTCAGATTATCCGGTTGAGTTATAGTTAAAAGTTAACTTTTAAGTGTGTGTTAGGCGTATTTCACATTCTCAACTTAACATACTTCAGTTTTCCAGGTGGGGACACCAAGCAGAACTAAGACACTCTTCCTCCTCTCAGCGCTTCTTATGTTGAGCTCCTGCTCCTCATTCTTTTAAAAGCAAAACACTATTTAACCACTTCCTTGATGCTGTTTCAAGTGTTGCGTTGTGACAGAGACAGAATACCACAGGATGATTAATGTCCCCATACTCACGCCATGACATCATGACAGTAGTGGAGTGTGGACTGGTGTGTGACATTCAACACAACACTGTACTGACCTCAAGGCAAACACGCACCGCTGAGGGACATGGGCGGCGCACGGACGTACCCGCACATGCACGTGTCCGCACCCGGTCTGTCCTCGGCCTCGGCGGGGACGAGAATGCAAAGATGGAAAAACGCTAGCATGTTAGACAGCTCAGCCATGAGGGCAGGCTGCTGACGAGAGTGTTTCTCAGCAGCTCGGCTCTGTTTGGAGTGTAAACATGTCAGAAAGTGTGAGAAAGCCACCGTGTGCGTGATGGCGACGGGCTCCTTTATTTTGGTTCTCAGGGTAAGAATAGCTGGTGATGAGACAGGTTAATCTTAGCTGGTTTTTGTGGGTGTGCAGGTGGTCAAAGACAGGGGCGGGCGCCATTAAAACTGTAAAACTGGTGGGCCCTCAGCCAGAGCGAGAGAAGCCGGCGGCTTTCTTTCCTTTTTTTCAAAGTTAAACTGTGCTGACAACCACATCTGAGGAATCAACAAATACCAAAAAATACAGACACTCCGTAAGCATTTATCCAAAGGAGCTGCACACTTTCCATCATCAAACTGGGATGGTGGTGAAACAAGATAAACACGAAGCACTTTTATGCCTGAAATATTATAGTTGCATTCAAAGAAAATTGGTGGAAATAAACTCACTGAAAGCGATACCGACTGATAAAGCCTCCTTGCCTACTCTATTTCAAACCCATCAAACCTCTATAACGTTCACACTATATAATTATATGACATAATCTCATTATGTCATGGTACATTACTAAACCTCATTAGCCCATTAGTTCCTAGTGGCCAAAGTGATTAGTGGAGGAAGGCCCCGCCCTTTCCTGTACTCCCACTCACTCAGAGAGGAAGCAGGAAGCCGCTCGCGTGTCAGTCATCCTCAGACAGGAAGTGCCGGGGAAATGGCTACCCTTTAATGCTGTAATTATTCTAACTATTGTTTGGATTGATAATCACGCTCATTACAGGGAGATAGGCGGAAAAGGAAGGAAGTTTGAAGCTCTTAGGCTACTCGTTTGAGGCCGCGGTTTGTTCTGCGGAGGTCTGACGGACGTGGAGCTCCGGAGGGATGTGTGTTGCTGCTTGGGTGCATGGGAAAGAGGTTTGCATTTGATCTGGGTTTCTCAGAGTAATTATCTGGGCTGGTGCTTCCAGGGAGAGGAGCGATTAACGTGAGCTAAGGGGTCAGATAGGACAGCACTCAAGTTGGCTAAAAAAAACCAAAAACTGCTTATTCTCTGAAATAAAGCAGAGGAAAGACATTTTAGGCTACTGGGTAATTCTCAGGTTTTTTGGCGCGTCCCCGTTTCTAAACCTTAAACTTTCCTCCTCTTCCCTTTCATCTTCTCTCCATGCCTGCTCCTTTCCTTCAATATTGTTTTTAAATTTTGACCTTTCTTCTATTCTTCCCACTTTTACCTGATATATTTTCCCTTCCATATTTTGAGTCCGCCCTTCTTTTGAGCTTTCATGAACACAGAAAATTATTTCAACATTTGTACATTTAGCTTTTTACTCACATGTATGAACAGTTTAAAGGAATTATTATGTGTATTTACATTCACAGGAAATCTACCACTTTGCATATTAAATACATTGTATAGTTACAATGAGCGACTGGTTAGCTTAGCTTAGCTTAGCATAAAGACTGGAAACAGCACAAGCAGCGCCACTTATGCTCTTTTGTGCGAAATCTTTCGCAACGTCAGGGCTTTGAAAGCAAATGTAAAAGTCAACTGTCAAAGAACACAATGATTCAAGTGTAGAGTAGAGTAATGAGCACGGAGTTCACTAAATATAGAACTGGAATTGCGACTTGCCAACGCCGCCTGTACGTCTGCAAAACACAGGGAAGCGCATGCAGGCGGGACGCTCATATCACACCTGCTCATCAGTTTCATGCTGGCAATTTCAGCACGTTAGCAGGTCCCTAAAACGTCGGCAGAGAGGAGCTGTTCATTTCCTTCTGGGAGGTGAAAGGAACAACAAAAGGAAAATAAATAAATAAAAATACGCAGGGCCGAATATTAAAAGCAGCTGAGCAACGTGCACAACTCAGAAAACCTGTAATTAGAGAAGCTGTCAGACGGCACTTGAGGCATGTCGCTGTGGCATAGATTTTAGAAGCCTGCCAAGCTCAATTAGTGGAGTGTCACTGATTACCTCTTCTTTTTTTAACACAGAAATGATGCTTGTGTCTGACATTATTTATATCTATGGCCACTGCTGCTTTATCCCCACTGAAAACTACTGACAGAGTCGTTGGAGGAAATGTTCAGTCATTTTTGGTGGGTTTGAATAAATAAATAAAAATATTTTTGAAGAATTACTAATTGTAATTTATTATTATAAATCAACATGTATGATTTTCAGCTTTGAAAACTCTTGTTCATTAAAGAGTAAGTCAGCATATTTAGATTTTAGTTTTATGTTACTGTCACTGTTTAGTCAACTAAAGCGTGCACATAGCTCACATTCTTCAACGTTTAAGGTGGATTAATTAAGGTACTTTCCTTTTGCTCCCACAGAAACAAGCCTGTCTTGTTACAACCACACACACACACACACACACACACACACACACCCTCACCTCCTCCAAGTGTTCGGCCTTAAAACAACAGAAAGGGGACATTAACATTCGACCTTTCGTCTAATCCTGGGACCTGCTACTGGTCCTCACATTGTTTCCTAATTGTGTCAGTTCTTAGTGGCCTCTTCTGCGTCCCGATCAGCATCTGGGCTCTTTTGACCAAAAGAAAGCAGCAAGGATCAAACAAGAGCTAAAAGACACCTTAGCTTTGAATGCAAGTTCTTATTTGTGACGTTTTGAACCCAAGTGAGGAAAAAACACTTTTAGTTTCTCACATTATTTCCCTGTTTTACTCTAGTAATTAAAAATATATTTTTTTCCTGGGCTGCCAAAGAGTCCCACCTCTGCAGCAGATCTCAGATACGGAAACTGTGATCCACTAACTGAAACTCAAACAGGTTCCTGCTGCTGAAATGCAGACTGTAAATGTTTCCTTCGCTCCTATAAAAGGTCCTGTTGTCACAAAAGGCTGTTAAATTGAGATCTGTAATGATTTAACGGAACAGCCAGAGGACTGTATGTGTAGTGAGTCAACATTTTATTTCCAATGTCACTCAAAGACTCAGGATTGAAGATATGGATGAATGAGACAGAAGAATGTCTTTGATAAAGACACTTATGGGCCCTGCAGGGTAAATGAGTTGATTAGGCAAGCAGGAACACACACACACACACACACACACACACACACACACACACACAGCTCTGAGGTTGGCTGATTACAGGGGTTCATTAGCCCCCTGGGGCCAGGCCATTCAGTGTGGAGCTAGCACTCACACACACTCACACACACGTTTATGGTATTTACAAGCATTTGCATTGCTAAAGCTGTGACTGAGGAGTTTGTTTAGTCCTGCTGGGGGCCATCAGTCCTCACTGTCCGCCTCTAAAGAGCCGACGGGGACGACCGGCACGGCTCGGCCTGGGGTGTCGCTGTGTTTGTGGACATTACAGGTTTGTCTTCTTGGGCCTCACTGACATCTAAGGAAATGTAGGACAGAGTGTTTTTACCTATCACACTCACTGATCGTTACTGTCCCACCTTCTATTGATGGTAACTCTTCATCTTTTTCTCAGATAACCGATCAAGACATCCTGTGGTCATAAATTAGAGTAACATAATAGTTCAAAGTATTATAATAATAGTTTATTAATAGTCCTGTAAATGTCATTAGATTCCAAATAAAAATATTTTACACAATTATTACTTATACCTTTTATATTTTTCAACAAATCAGCATTTATCACAATTAAGGTTTATTTAATGCTAATTCACACATTTACAAAGGTTATTTTATTTATAATTTGTTCTTACAGTGAATTTACTCTGTGTATATTTATATCATGCATGTGCTATTTTTGAAAAAAAGGACTTAACAAATTTACTGTGTGTTGCTTTTATTTTATTTTAATGAATGAATGGACTTAGTGTTTTTGAATGACTAAACATATCTTATTTAATTATAACACAGCTTTTATTACTCACCAGATCCCTAAAGCACGAGATAAGGATCCATTTCTCTCTCAGTACCAGCCTGATGCAACAGATCAAACAAGTCAACTTGCCAAACAACAGAGCTGGAATAAAACTGAATTAACATCGTAGGTGTGTGTGTGTGTGTGTCAGCCTCCCTCTGACTGCAGCGATGGCTCTGTATGCGTTGATAGTTGGCGTCAGGGCCCCCTGCTCAGCCCGAGTCAGACAAAACAAATAGCCAATTTGGTTTTATTGTGCTGCTGGAGGTCCACTTAAGCCCAGGGACAGATGACAGGGCACTGTGACACAGAAACACAGGAGGAGGCAAATGAGACTCAATACAGTCACATAACACACATACTGCCAAAATAAGAGCCAACACAGGCACACTCAGGGCAGGTCTCGCTTGGATCCGCTGACCCCTTTAAAATCTACAAGAGAGGATTTGAACTGTGTTTATTATGTGTGTGAAGATTATATATATATATATATATATATATATATTACATTGCTATATAATAAATTAGAGTACATTAAACACTACAGCATGAGCATGAGAAATGTTTTAGATCCACTACTTTCTTAAAATGCAACTGTGGGAGTGATAATAATTTTGAATTATGATAAACAGGTGCGTAATGTGTTCTTTTACCTGGGATATTTTCCTGAAAGCAGCAACGTGATTTGCACTTACAATTACCAGCAAAGTGAACCACACCCACTAGATACAAACGGTGAAGCAAAATGTATAGTATTGGTTTGATGTGTAGCAGAAGCAACTCAAATAAACTGGCACAGTTTGAGCTCCAACTTTACATCTACACATATTAGCCCACAATACATCCCCTAATCCTGTTAAACACACACTCTTATGAGGCAATAAACACCTTAACAGGCACTTCAGAAAGGACACTTAAGGCTGTAAATGGCAGGCCGGCTGTGCTGTCTGCCATGACAGCCATTAGCGCTCGCCATAAAGGTTGCAATCAGAGTGACCTCTACAGTACAAAATCAAGCTGAATGAAGAGCCAGCCTGCTGGGCTGTAAAATCCTTCCTCACCACTGTACTCCGCTCTAAGGAGCCTCGAGTATTGGCCCCATAAACACCATGAGAGGTCCCTATCAGACACACGCGAGTTGGGTGGGACAGATGGAGCGCAGAGATGGGATAGGTAGGGACTGGTGTATGTAATTAAAGCAGAAGTCAGGACTCTGAGGAGGCCAACAGATGGAGAGGAGTAACACCCCCCCCCCATCCCATCCCAATTCCATAGAGGGCTAAGGCTGGCAAGCGCAGGAACGCTATGGGCTGACTGTGTGTGTGTGTGCGTGCGTGCGGTCCTGGGTGTGTGATAAGCACATGTTCCCTTGGGTGAGTGCTTGAGTGATCTAACAGGGGCAATTAATTTGTTTTATATACAATTTAACTCCTCCGAGCTCCGACAAAGGAGGCAGTCTCCTGGGAGCTCTGAATGCTCTCTGATACAAACCAGGACCACAGGAGAGATGCACAATCAGCCGGCGACGAGAATGCCGTTTATGCCCAAGCTTTCATGTGCACTGACGAGGGGTGGGGAAGGGGAGGGGGGGCGATCCACATGTAAACTAATTTCCCTGCATGAATATGTAATGGAAACTGATGAGGCTAATGACTCGTAGAGGTGACCTACTTATTTACACAGAGGAAGTGGGAAAATCAGAAGCTTTCATCTGTCACACATAAGAGAAATCTCTGATTAGTTATTTGCGAGCAATGCCTGTGATATCCCGAGAGGCTAGCATCTCCGGGACAGTTCTTTCTGATCTAATTTACACCTCGCTGTCTCTCTGAG
Organism: Microctenopoma stevenorrisi; assembly: GCA_032270685.1. NCBI lineage: Eukaryota > Metazoa > Chordata > Actinopteri > Anabantiformes > Anabantidae > Microctenopoma > Microctenopoma stevenorrisi. The sequence goes on from JAUMTR010000015.1 coordinate 11,021,621, forward strand.
TCATGGCTTGGCCTGCAGAGGACACAGCAATGTGACCTTTCCCTCGTCACCTGAACACCAGGACAGTCCAGGAAGCAATACGGTGGTGCTCACAGCCGTATCAATCCCAGGAAGGCAAACAAGTTCTAGACCTCATCCAGGACTCTGGGTCGAAGGTTTGATCACATCAGCATTTATTTCTGCATTAGTGAGACTATTTTCTGCATGTTCGCTGCTGATCTTGTTGGTATTCATTCGTCATCACTACCAACATGTAACCAACATTTGGCGGCCTGGTATTTCAGTGGTTAAGGCAGAGGACTGGGATGCAGAGATAGCAGGATCGATTCCCAGCTGAGGCTTCCAGCGCGTCCCCCATACCAGGTGTGTCCCTGAGCGAGATACCCCCAAACGCCGCCTGTGGCTGCTCACTGCTCTCCAAGAGGGTATGGGTCAAATGCAGAAGACAAATTTCATTGTAACCTGTAAAAATTTATCGATGATTCTTCTTCTAAATTCAGGCGGAAGTCAACTGGTTTTTAAAGCCTTAAAGTTGGCTAGGCTGGTTAAAAAGGCTGCAGTTTCCTCTGCACACACTTTACTCGCTGGTCATTCTTGTCTTACTGATGTGGATCCCCTGTCAAGGTTACTTATGAGGGGTCAGAGACCAAGCCCTCTGCCGCCTGTGTGGGTAAACACTAACTACTGATATGAGGACTCAGCAGTCAGTCCCCTCCCAAAAAACTGTTAACTATCCCTCATCAAAACCCTTTTCTCACCCCTTTCCCCTCCCCTTTTTGGCCCTCATCTAGTCTCATTAACTCGCCTCCACCCCTGCCCTCCCTCTCCTCTGCAGCAGAGCAGTGATGCTATCTGTCCATCGGGCCATATTGGTCTCCTGAGAGAGCCCAAAGCGCTGGGAACCAGGACCACGGAACGGTTCTCTGGAGAAAGAGAGACTGGGACAACAGGTTGATGAAGGGACTGACCCTTTAAAAATCAGCTGGATCCATGGAGCTGAGCATCACAGAGAGCAACAAGCCCCATTGTGTCCCGGCCTGGACCTGCTGATAAGGATGGCATCAGTGTCATCAGTCACAGATACGGGGAGAGGAGAAAACGGGAGGGAACAAAGCGACGGTATTAACAGATCGTGGGAATTATCTAACCAGCTAAATTAAACTGGACCAGAGCAATATTTGGTATTCTATTGTGTAGTGGGAAACAGGTCCTGAAACCAAAACCTCAAGCTGCTCCAAACAAAAAACAGACATCCAGCCTCTTTTACATGAGCTTTTCTAGTCACTCCTCCTGTCAGAGTTGTAACTCATTCAAACAAACACGCTCTTATTTCACTGTTTTCTGTGCATCCATGGTGACAGTACAAACAGGAACTGTGCTTAGGTAATGCAGCGTGAACGCTCATGGTGCAGATCAACTTCAGAGCGAAAAAACACAGCACAGGTGTAGGGAACGGCACGTTCACGGGTTCCATAACAGTCCCACGCCGCTGCAGCTCCACGCAGAGCTCTAATTAACAGCAAGCACCCCGTTAGTCTCATGCAGTGATCACGATGCATAACATGATCAGAGGGGACGCCCAATTTGTCTGAATGAACTAAATGAAATATCAAATATAATTTGGACCTAACTTGAACGAAGTTAGGTGTGTTCATCATGTCAAGTCATGAGATGACCTTTAACATCCACAGTAACTTCAGTGTTTAATCCAGTTGCATTATCTGCGGGATAAAAGTAAATATCTTATTGTTTTCAGAAGGAAAGTTACAGACGTTTTCTCTCATTTGCTTACGTCAGCCCAGGAAAAACTGCACGCTGCAGATACGACTTTAAGGAAACATGGACCCTCCTCCCTGGAAATGTTCTTCACTCCTTAACTCATTTAGCCTGTGTCTTAATGAGGTAAAAAGCTGTGCTGAACTGACCTCAGACACATGGGTAAATAACACCTTGAGGAATTCTGGGGAATTAACAAAGCACACTTCAGTCTGAATCATTTCTACATAATTATACAGAGAGAAAGGATGAAAGCATCTGTCAGAGAGGGAATCCACCCGTAATCAAGCCAAAAACAAAACTATTAAAAAGGCTAAATGGAGACTGTTAAGTGCTTTGACCTTTAGTGACTCCAGTGCAGGAAGATGTAAAATAGTCCAGGCAGTTTTCCTATTAAATACACATTAAAGTTATTGAAGGAAAAATATGAGACATAGAAAGGGGGGAGCAACAGATTATCTTTCCTTTCATGCTCTGATTTACAGCTGTGTGTCAGGTTAGTTGAAGGAATTTAATATAAAGTGATCTATGTATCTTGGCAACTACCTGGTGTGACGAAAGGCTTGATATGAGCAGGTAGATTTCCATTCCTGCATCGCACCAACTGACACCACACATAGCGAAAATCATCCAGCGTATTGAAGGAGAGTTTTATACTTCATTTTTGCAGTTTCCCTCTGTGCAAATGGAAAAAAGTGTGAAACCGGTTTCCAGAAAACTGGTTCAAGATGCAGAAGTGAAACTATCTCAACCCACAGGTAAACGTGAAGCTAAACCTGAGACAGCTTTACAGGGCGTACTATAATAAAATATAATCTACACAGTGACACATAAAGAACAGGGCGACCTCACCTGCAGCCGGAGTCTGTATGCAATCCACGAGCTCGGTGTTAATGCAGGCCGAGCTACACACGCACACAGGCATGCACACAGACAGAAGACGGTTACCTCGTCTGCACATATTCTGAAACAACTTTATTACATTTGATAAAGAACTTTGACTTGAGTCTATGTACATATATAACAGACCTCCTAAAGAGTCCATGTCTTCTGATTTTATCTCGATGTAAAGTTGATGGTGGTGGAATCAGATACAAAAGTGGGTTTTCTTTGTGCTACCATAATTATTATATGGTTACATTTTTCCCCTGTCCACCACTACATTAAAACCATCAGATCTACAGATCACTCAGCTTCTGTGCACAGGCTCTGTTCCCCATCAGCCTCTGCTGTCCTGCGCTTCCTATATTTGACCCCCGGCTCCAGAATCCCTCACCTCATTCAGCTCCTCTCTCTTGCTTCTCTGTTAGGCAGCTCATACTCACCTTGTGTCTCCTCTTCAGGTCTTCAGATTAATTCATCTCCCATAATTATAGCATAGTTGTCAATAAAACTCTTAATGCTGAGACTTTTAATCAGGGTCTGGTGGTTCTGTACAGTGACGTTTACAAACCTAAACAAACCTCTGACGTCACACAATCTCGCACACATCTTCTCCAACAGTATCTCCGCTGGCTACACTTGAAAAGACAAACTCGCCATCCTCTTCACCTCTCAAACGACACAAGCCTCGGTGTGTTTGCTCTTGCTGAGAGGTGCAAACTCAGATCCGTGTCAGTTTATCTGCAGTTGACAGCACTCCACGCCATCGCGCAGCCCCATGCAGTTGCAAGTGTGTGAATGCAACAATGGATCTCTCTCGGTTTGCTGTTGACCAAAAGATAGATGTGAGGCAAGTGTTAACTCAGCTCTGCTATCGCACTGCAAAGCCCTTGAGCGTATGAAGGGGCCACAATGCATAGCTCCCTTGCACACAAACACACACACACACACAGTCATACAAACAAACACAGAGATTAAATCTGGGCTGGCTACTGCTGGCCTCTCACTTTGATGAGCCAAGGAGCCAAGAGTCTGGGTGCTGGATTAAGATGGCTGAACTAGATTCACACACGCACACGCACGCCACTCTCTCACACTCCCTACAGGGGTTAACTGTGATCTGCCACTCATTTACATTGAGTAGTCCTTTTTTTCTTAAGAGGACACAAAGCCTCCCTCTACAATGGTTAAAAAAATCCATCTTTGAGATTAACAAGCATAACAAACACTTCGTCATCTGAGAGGAGACCTTTCTCTTTTCTCTCCATCACACACAGGGACCAGCGCCTTCATTAGACTGAGCCTGTTAATAAATTATATGTAGGGGCTAAAGGAATGATCCACATTATTAGAGCCAGTGGAGGCTAGTATGACTGGGCTGTGTTGTATTACACTGTGGAAAGCTCTCTTGATTCTTGTTGTATTGTTTATGGAAGCTGACACTGCAGGAAATAGTGTTGGATTGATGCAGACTGATTTGTACTTCAAGCATTATTTTCCATCTCTGTCAACCTGAAGGTTGCTCCAGACAGATATAGTGTTTGATATGAGCCGCTTTGTTTTAGCGCAAAATGGGTGCAAATATGTGCAATATAAAAGAAAGAGTGCAGTATTTTTATAGTGTATATCTCTGAAAAACATATGAATCTGACAAGACAGAATGAACAGGATAACTAATAATTAATCAACAGTTTGCTGTTATTTCTAATTGACAGCGTTAGGAAGGAGCTGGACTCAGGTACGTTTAATGGAATGGTTGGTGGCAAAAGTTCAGCCTCATCTGACCGGTAGATATCAAAACATTCATTGTTCATCACACCATGCCACCTTCTTCTTTTGCTCGATAGTCTAATTTCATTCATAGATCTAACATTAATTTGACCTGTCACTGGTTTCAATGCGGCTGATTATTTTTTGCTATGCTGAAAAAAAGAAAAAAAATCTGTGAATGACCTAATGAATTATTGGGCATCATTCCAGCTACATTTTCGCTCTTTTTCCTTATCATGTCTTTTATCGAGGATGGATTTCTTCCGCTTAATTCGAGCTACAGAAGCATACAGATGTCTGTCATTAGGAGATTTGGAAAACAGTTGCATAAACTCCAAAACCAGTTAGTGTGCTTGAACAGAGGCATGCCTGGGGTGTATCTGACAGTAATTGAGCAACAGTGTCTGGCGTTAAGGCCTGTAGGATTACTAAAGAGAAAGAGTGAAAGGCAACAGGAGCACTTAAGTATCCACATGATCCTTCGCTCACAAACGCACTGAGAAGAAACATACACCAATCACTTAAACATCCACACCTGTAATTAGCCATTCTGGCATCAGCTGGCAACTGCCAAGGACCGTGCACGTGTGTGTGTGTGTGTGTGTGTGTGTGACAGAGGACCGCACGCTTACAGGTGTTCTTTACTTTGACACGTTGGTTAGTTAATGAACATGTGAAAGTAGGTCAGAGTACTGTGGGTTAAAAAAAGACACAGGAAGTACACTGTATTCCCGAATATCGTCAATTAAGCAACAACACAAGAGGAAACAGATAAAAAAAAAGGATTTTATATTTGTTATGATCATTTTCTATTTAACAAATGTGGCTCTTAAATAATTCAATTCAATGTAGTTTTATTTATATAGCACAGGAGTTAACAGGAGTTATTTCGACACACTTTACAGTGTAAGGTTTAAGAAACTTACAAAAAATAGGTAACTACAAAAAAAGTAGTTAGAAAAGCCAACAGTCCCACTTGAGCAAGCGCTGAGTCAACAATGCAGAGGAAAAACTCCCTTTAACGGAAGAAACAATATGTTTGTATTTTGCAATTTCATAGAATTTTTTGCTGAAAGTTTTTTTGTGCTAGCTGTATGAACCTGCCTTTTCCTTGTGCTAAGCTAGTCTTAACAAACACTCTCCACTGAAACCGATGTATTCCAAGAACTGAACACCTATGTTCAAGCGCTCCTTTACTGAAAGTTGCTCTCTAGGTGCCCAGGTCTGCGAAATGTCTGTGTCTGTGTGAGAACAAACATGAGTAAAGCGGAAGTCATGTCTAGATATGCACCTAATATAGCTAATAACAACCTACACAAGGGAATTTACAAATTTGTCTGGTGGGATTTTGCAGCACTGCATCTCTGTTTTACTAAGGATTCTTTTTCATTCTTACCACTTCAGATTCATTTAGCATCTATACTATTACGAGCGTAAAGGAAATGAAGGAAGAAGAGAGAAAGATGAGACATACGAAGAGTCTGCCAAGCGCCACGCACATCCTCATTGCCTTCCAGCGTGGATTTAGATGTACATTATTGTGCTTTCCCATGTTTATTGTCCTGCTGAGAAACCATTCATTCTGTTCCGAGGCATTAGTCAACAGCTTTTTCTTTTCCATTACCTCTGCACGCTGCCACCAAGGGAGATGCAAAGCTGGGCGAAACAGACAAGGTAAGGTTGTCACGAAAATGCCTTCGACATCCAAGCTAATGAAGAAAAGAGAGGCGAATTACAGTAGGTATGATCACTGTAATTGCCTGTGTTTACACGTATAATGAAATACAGCTAATGCTAAAAATGTAAGCCAGTTAAAATATGCCATGTTATCATTTCAACCACAAGAACCCTGGGCTTTTAACTTAACTTAGCCCTAAAGGTATAGACATGTTCTGACTGCTTGGCCTTAATGCAGATAAAGACGGGGCACACCCCATACCTTGCCATGGTTGTATACCAAAAGCTTAATGGTATTAACATAAGCCCTCTGCAATCAGATATCAGCCTGTATACTCAAATACTGTTGACTTTCGGATTTAGTAATACAATTTTTCAAATATATAAATAGCCAAACCAATGATTTATTCCCTGTGCTTATAGACTTTTCTTTTGTGAAAGTGAAAGTTCTTTTTTTCCTCTTTGGTAAAAGGGAGACACGGACAGTGTCACAGAGGTGAGACTTGCACTTTAGGGACGTTACTTTTGAACAATGCTTTTACAAAAGAAACGCTTCCAGACAATCTGGCATTAGTTTGAAGAAAACTTTGCTTAAATTCTGAAATAATGTTAGATTTCAGGTCGTTGTAGCAGCTAGTCACAGCATTTATTTTCATGTATTGATGGTTGTACATGACCAGGCAATGTTGTGATCACTTAAAAAGAACTACCAGTGTGAGCTTTTTGTCGCCTCTGCTGTGTCTGGCAGGCACATTTGCGTCTTTATTAAGAGGCATTTGCTGATGCCTAAAGTAAGAGCATGTGCAGGGAATGCTACAAACTGCAGTCTGTGTCACATTTGCAGCCGTCATGCTAAAAGGAGACTGTTAACAATAAAACTGTTAACTTGAGCTCTGTGGCCGAGAACAGAGAGAGAGAGAGAGAGAGAAAAGAGAGCATGTGTCAAGAAGGAGGGGGTGAAAACTAGACATGACATACAGGACACTTGGTAAGCTTTTGCAGAATCTAATCACCATCTAGTTTGGTGAAGATGACGCTGACATGACACAATAATCTTATACAAGAAATGACAGACAGATAAAAGTAATTTAGGGAAATTAGAGGGCATGGACAGATTGCTGCTGTTATTCAGCAATAATTTGTCTGAGGAAGCGATTCCCTCTGGAGCGTTGCCAAGTCAGGGTATTTTACAATCACAGGAGGCCTATCACAACATCTTTATTCATTCTAATCAAACCTGGCAAGTGTGAATGTATGAGTCAGACCTCACACATAGTTTGACACAAAGTCTGTGAGTTTTCTTCTTTAAGTTGCTATTTTGGGAGGATGGTTTCACTCAGGATGCCCTCTATGTATTAGGACTATTTACGGATGCTTGCTGTTGGTGAGTGCGTACTTTCACCACTCTTAGACTTGACACCGGGACAGTACTTAATTTGAGGTCCATATACTTTGCAGTGATGTCGATCAGAAAAGATCACTGAATGTTCACAGCTGAGAAGCTGGAACCAGCAAACGTTCAACTCGTTTGCTTGATAAATGTAGTCATGAATAAAGCGTTTAGTTAGTAGGTCATCTGCAGCTGTATGTTAATGAGCTAACTGTATATGTGTGTTTCAGTTAGTTGCTCGAGCTGTTGGCTGGCTGCTGCTTTCTGAAGACTTCCTTTAAAAGTGCCCCCCCTCTGACTTCCCTTCACAGGTCTCTGTCACTGTACACAGTGTGCTACACCAAATGAAAGGCTTCTCTTAGAAAACAACCTTCGCTAACCACAATCCAAAATTAGCCTGCAGCACCTATGAGCTGCAAGATATTTATAGAAATGCGAATGAAATCAGTAACAGTTTCCATAGTGTGAATAAGAATGAAAACAGTCTACCTATAGAAAACGCCCTTGTTCCAGGATTGATTAGCAGAGGTCATTTACAGCAAAGAAGACGCCTCAGAGCTGCACCTGAAGATAAAAATGAACCAATGTTATGTTATGTATGTACAATATGTTCATTTACACACGTAGCTTGTTATCGTTGTACCTATTGATGTATAAATATTTAAATGGACTATTGTTGCAGCTGCTGAAGGCTAATTTTAACCCCTGGCTATAAGGGGTCGATAATAAACATCATCATTCATTTCTTGGTGTTTCGTAGTAAGGCTACACATCTGGAAAGTAACTGAATCTGACACATAAATGTTTTGCTGGAGGTTGTAGGAATATTCAAAGCAGGTCCATCTCTATATGTACAGTACATGTCAACACACGTGTGTTATGTACATGTCTGTGTGTGTTTACAGTTTCTTCTGCAAGTTTATACTTTGTGTGTGTGAGTGTATGTGTCTTTGCATGCCTGTGTAACAGAGCCCTGGTTGGGCCTGAGTGGTTCTGATCCATCCATTGCTGGTGTTTGCATCCAGGGCTTCTCAATTCCGCCTTGTGTGTCTGTGTGTGTGTGTGTGTGTGTCCTGGCAGGAGGTTGGCAGCCGGTGTAGTCATGGCTGGCAATGGGCCACCCCCAACCCCCTCCCTAGACTGTCTGAGAGCACAATGGGCGATCCAGTAAAACAATACAGGCCCAGGAACAAGGCCCTCTATAGAGCAAGCGACACACTATCCCTGAAAGAGAAACACTCCAAAACGCAGGGCTGCTCAAACAGAAATAGAAAGCTAATTTCTATCCCCTCCACCACTTTACTCGCTACCTGTTACTCATTTCAAAGCCAACAGTATTACTTTACTTCAGGGAGTAATTGTTATTTAGTTACGCATCCAAATTGGTAATTTCGTTTTATTGTTGTTTCTTACAGTTCTGCCTATCCCTTCACATTTAATGGGTGCAGTCAGAAAACTAAACAGTCCTACTTTGTAAGCCTTATCTTTGAGCAAAAACAAAAAACAGAGATAGTTATAGGCCCCATTTAGCCACAACAATGACTGCCAGGATGATGACTAAATCTGGATATTGTGTAGTATTTTTCTTTCAGTCTGATGTGCGGAGTAACCGGATAATCACAGTGAGTTGTTATTTTGTTACCACTCTTACTATTTACTCTGTCGTTGCTGTTTTGTTAGTCATTTTCTGTTGGTGAGGGAATTGACAATATGCAAAGCAAACTAAAGAAGTTTATTTGTTTGTTTTTGTTGTGTGTGTGTTTTTTATTTACCAAAGGAATGCTGAGAGCTGGCCTCGAATTGTAAAAACATCTGTTACAGCTAGCTGTTGCTCGCTTACGGTAGCTTAGCTAGCAGCCTAGCTAGCAGCATGGCTAGTATACTTTATCCAACTCAATAACTCTATTAACTAGTCCTCTTTACAAGCCTCAGTTCATTTACTTATGTATTTTTATATTACATAAACCTAATATTTAGGTTTGGAGTTTGGACAGCAGGCTAGCTAATGTAGCATGCTAATGTTCCTGATCGTCCCACAAAACTCTACTTTCATAAATCAGTGAGATCAATTCAGTCTAGAGAAGGATTAGTTTTGGTCTTTAAAAACATTGTTATGAGTAACACTAATCAGTAGTATGCTCACTAGCATGTGTCGCTGAAAAATGGCTTCACAAACTGGCATGTTCCCACAATAAAAAGCATGCTGCATGAGCTGTGTATGCAGTAAAGCTGAGGGCCCACCTCCCTCCAGAACACACCACCCACTCACACACACACACATGCAAGCGAGCTCCCCATGCAGACACATAAACCAATCTGTGACCTGGCCCCGCGGGTCTGACAGGTAAAGAAGAAGAGCTGAGCAACCTGTCGATGCAGGTAGAGAAGCATTCCACACGGTCCCACACACACAAACACAGAGAAAAGGGAGTGTGAGGAAGTCAGAGCTGCATAAATAGTGTCATAGTCCAGATCTGCCACTACATCTATGTTTGTGAATAACAGAATAATTCAGTCATTTATCAAGTGCAGCAGTTCTTCCTTTTGGTGCCCACTCACTACCACCAGTGACAAAACCAACATCCCCTCCTCATTTCTGTCTCTGCTACTTTCAGAGCTGTCACGAAGCAAAAATCTAAACCTAAGTCCTCCAAAGCAAGAGCAGCCTCCAGACATGTACGCCTGATCAGAAATCTAACATGTCCCTTGTTTGCAGATGGAATCAGTGCTATATTTATCAAACACAGCCCATCTACTCTTCCGCGTTCCCCTCCTCGGGCTACTAGGCATATCAGAAATGAGTGGCATATCGGCACATTTATCACACCTATCGCCATCGCCATCACTCTGCCACACAGCTACTTAACCCAATACACACGCCGCCAGACACACACCTCAGTTACATTACCACTTATTACATATTACACAACTGATAAGATCCCTTGTTCTGATAGCATCACCTTGCCCCAGAAAAGGTTGACAAAACGTGTCTGGGAGTTTCTAAAATATGCCGACATGTCATACTAGACTGTTGAAGGGAAGCAGTCTAATGGTTTTGTAACACTGTACAAAGGGCTAATAAAATGTATTCATTTAGTCAATGTAAGCCTTCAGACGGAGAACATTTTTTAATGAATGCATATTTTCAATATTATATCATAATCTGCTTAATAAAAGGTCATCAACTATGTATTGTACTCGTATGTTTATAATCATCTAGTTTAAACACTGTTGAACTTTTTCATCACAGGTTGGTGTGTGGTCAGGAATTGTCTGTTTTACTTGTTGCCGCACCCAGCCCTGATGTAGTTTGTTTGAGCAAAGAGCTTATAATCACAGACCGTATTCCCATATGAACTCCGGAGAAATGTCTGGAGAATCAGGTCCAGTCATTGTCCGGACTTGCTCTTTCACACGTGGCGTGCTTAACAGGACAACAGGTGACACAACAGGTGTCAGACGTGTTCTCACCTACCGAGAACACCCATGCCCGTTTGATTTAGGTGAGGGGTGGCACCTGAACAGCGTAAGTATGCTGCAAATATCGCAGTGTTTTGCTTACAGCACAATGTAGCGCTGGTGTGGTAGGAACGACGTCAGCACGCCCAGTTGCTTTCAGTGAATTCACCGGACTATTCACACGTAGACTGGTCCGCCATTACACAGACTTTGTACGAAGGCACTGGCAGAGGCTGAATGTTTTCTGTGAAGGATTGTGACTATACTGCATCTTAACCAAGGCTCCATTAAATAAAGTGGTAGTCTTCCATCCAACTGCCTTCCTGTCGGTGGGACTCAGGAGCACCACGCTGTAATGCAGGAGCTCTGACTAATTGGAATATATCTGTCTCACTTCTCCAATCACACCTGACATGTTGCTCTGAAGGGAAAAGTGGTGAGGTGATGAGATGAAGAGGCCCCGGGGGGACGGAGAACTTCTCCTTTACCTCTCTCCACCCAGCAGTGGAGTGGAAGACCGGGAGGCAGGAAAAAAAGAGAATCAAAATCTCCTGAGCAACTTTGTTGTGCCTCGATTTGAGAGAACAACGGAGACAAAAGTCCAACTGTTTCAGGAAGACATTCATTCTCGGCCGCGCTATGTTTCAAGTCAAATCTTGCCTCATCTGTTAAGGAATGTGAGGAGTGTGTCCAATTTGCTGAGTGAAGCTCAGTGGTTCAACATTTTATTGCCACTTCAAAGCAGAATGGTATCATATCTGCATCAGATAATGGATTAAACAAGATAACACACCTATGGTATCTAAAAAGAAAACACAGACACACTTGCACTTGTCTTTAGATGCTCATGCACTTCATTCATTTTCCTTCTGACCACGAATTGCAAGAGGTGTGACTCACCTTTCGCGTATTCTACACACTTGTGATGCAGGTGGATTAGTATGTGTCTGTATGCATGACTGCTGTGTTGTGCGTTTATGGCTTTTAGGTTTGAAATGCAAATCATGAATGTTAATGTTGCGGGTAGCCCTGCAGCAAAAGGAACGAAATCCACCAATGACTTCTTCCTCCGTTAATGAACAGCTGAGCATTCCTTCGTGCAATAGTGAGTGCACTCGTGCCCACACCAACACACACCTGTCCTCAGCTTTCCCAGGTGGTAGCTTCACAAAAAAGTCATAACAGGACGTTGTTACACTGTTCTCCCATGTTAAGATCTCTGCAGTGGCTCTGGGATTTAATCATCTTTGCTCTGGTTTTGAAATGCAAAAGTTAGGTGCTCGAATACATATAGGTAATCTGAATCAGGCTCACACACCTGCACCACAAGCCCCTCCCAATTACACCTGTCCCCACAGTGGCAGAAGGCAGGTAATAGTATGCATCAGCAGTGGTGATTGAGTTTTAACTACCAGCTCATGAGCTGGGTTAGGTGAACCTTGGCGTGACCCCTGGTGACCCCTCCACTGCAGTTCACAGCTCCTCGGAACTGGCTCTGGCGTCACCCTGAATGCAGCTTTAAATGAATGCCATTATCCAGTTGCACAACCTCCCAAACTGAAGTCCCACTGGAGCTCCCCTTAGGGGCTGGCAGGGGTGTCCATTATGGGTCTTCAGCCAGGAGTTAGAGGGGGAAGGGGGCATTCATTACGGCTCTGGGGGATGTAATGTCCAGATGGCCAGGTGCTACAGAGGAACCTGTCCTATACCACAACAATCCCAGCTTTCATCCCCAGGCCACCTCAACCCTCCACTGACCCAGACCTGGTGGTCACACTGGGCTGGTCAAGCAGAGAGAAGAGGAGGAAGACGAGTGGGCCTGGGAGGTGTTTCACTGATTTAAAAAAAGATTTAAGCCTCATGGTTGTGAACCGCTCTGAAAGTTATTTGCCTCACAATGAGCTCATCGTATCTCTAAGGAAAAATTATGCAAGGAATCTGTGGCAATGTCAACAGAGCATACATAGATGTTCCTGGATCTTCAATCTGTCAACAAGTCTATGTGAGGCACAACTGACAGATAGTTGAAATACACGACTCGCTACATCATCTTAAACAGTCATCCTGCTTCTCTTTGAGACTGGAATAACCCGAAGCGAAGGTAGAGGAAAAAAATCTATTTTCAATTCCTTGTTGCTCAAGAGCTTGGCAAGTATAAAGCGTGATACGCTCTCATTCCAGCCCTTCACCACTTATGCGAACGCATACATACAGTCAGAAACTCACACACATCCCACCCACATGCATACAAATCCCACCCCAAAACAACACAGGCCCATTGTAAAGCCACAAAACAGAAACAACAAGCCGCTCCAAAAACACCCAGGGGACTCGCAATTCACTGCTCAATCAATCTGACTGCTGTGCGAGCAGACGCGCACGCTCACTCTCACAGACACTTTAGGCACATTTAAATGCAACAAATATGTTTTATGACAAATGAATGAAAAACAAGCGCGCACACAGAAAACACACAGAGGATCACTGCGCTGCATTGCCCCCAAGGGACAGGCCAGCAAGTGCAGATATAGGATTACTAGAATTGACGCTTCAGTCTTTCCATTGTGAACGTGAAAATCCAATGAGGGGCCTCTAAGTAGATGCACTCACACAGAGAACCTGTTCTGAGGGAGCTAATTAAATCCAAACAGGCGCTGACATTGATTTGAGAGGCCATTACCGTCCCCTTATGGTTACAGAAGCCTCATACAGTATGTTTTACAACCAGTGTTTGCGAGGCAGGTCATGGCACCGTAGGGTTAGCAGTTGGGAAGTGGCAGCAGAAATCGCCACGGAAAGCATGTGGACGTATAAGAAAGGGTGAAAGTGATTCATTTGTGTGCTTGTCGTCAAAGAAAGAAGCAAACACCAGCCTAAAATAATTGTTCAGCCACATGAACCTTCTCATAAAACCTCAAGTGTTTCCCGGTCACTGTGTCAACAATCCATCAGTTTTGCTGCAGCTTGCACTTCCAGAGAGAGGAGTTAGTCACTGGAAACACCAAAGGGGTTCATCAGGCCAAAGATGAGTAATGCTTCCACAGAAACGCACACTTAAGCGCATGTCACTCACCTGAGGGAGGAGCGGGTGACATGTCTTACGAGCTGCAACTTCTAGTTTCAAATTAAGACACATTTGGTCATGCTGAGACACAAAATGTGCACCATTAGAGCTGTAAGCCAATAAATCACTCTAAGAATTAGTTATTTCAGGTACAAATTAAAAAAATGTAGCACTGAATTTAATGAACTGGAAAGTATTACATTTGGTGGAAAATTCTTTTAAAAAACTCACGACACGACAGGTAGAGGCCAACACTTGTTTCCTCTATTTATTACATAACCACTAGGTTAAAACTTATTTAGCATATTATTAACAACAGTCATCGCCTGGTCACAGGTCATTTATATTTTAGTTTCATGTTTTCAGTGAGTGTAGGTACAGAGAAAGATAGGTGGAGGGAATGTAATCAGAGACTACAGGAAAGGTACAAGTGTCACCCACAGTTCCAGTTGCCACTCCTGTAATTACCATAACATCTGACGACATTCAGTTAAACTGTGACTGAGCAACAGTGGGTGTCTCAACCTGCTTTATGAACCAGATGAGAGGAACAATAAAAATGACTTTTCTAAGAGGAATATGGAAGTAAAATGAACCAAAGAGTCGTTTCTCGTGTTTCACAGTGAGAAAAGTCCTGATCGAGTTTCTGCGTGATATGTGTTAATAACCCATGAATATCCCTCAACATCCCCTTCTCACCCTTCACCGGGGTTACTTGCTTCAAGGCGCTGACGTGTAGGTGAAGGAAAGTTCAGATAGGTTTGTTTTCTCTGCTAGAAGAGCGCACATGTGGCACAGGAAGTGCAATGTGCCAATTCTTTTCTTAGTTTGCATTCACATTTGTCATTTAAAATAGTGCTCATATCATATCATATCAACTCATACCAATAGTCGCTGTGCTGATTGGTATGAGTTATGCTTTTGCTATGTTTTTAACGTCACAGTTTCTGGAGCAATAAGGAAGTTGCTAAGTTTGAGTTCATTTTCTGGAGGGAACCAATAAATGCAGCTTCTGTGCATAGGTCCAGTTTAGCTTGCATGCTAGGTGGCTAGCTCTCTGGCTAATTTACTGCAATACATCAGGCATTAAGTCTTTAAAATTCTCTATTTATCTCGTCATTGAAGCAAAACTACAAATCTCCCTGTAAAATTCAACCTGACAGGTCATAAAAAGTAATATCTTCCTGAGCGCAGCATGATTTAAGTGTTTTTGTGCATTGCTCCCGCTATAACGAACCTAAATATGTTGCATAATAACGAACTGCAGGTAATTCAGTGACGGGGTTTTTACTGCTGATGTCTTGACTTAAAGCGACATGATGTGCACACACACACACACACACACACAGAATATGCAAAATCTTTGCACCTGCTTCAGTCGAGATCAAAGCATGATCTCCCTTACGTTATATATTTTTTCCCAGTATTAGATAGCCAATAGAGAGCCAACCCAAATAAGCAACAAATTTATATGTTTGAAAGTGTTTTCCTTTGGGAACATAGCAACAAAAGACGCAGCTGTAGAGGTTTAGAGGTGCGGAGCTTCACTTCTGCTGCTAATGCTGTCGCTAGCTGTTAAACAGAACCCGAAGGACGTTACTTCCGACTTTACCCATTAAAACATGGAAACCATAATTTCCAAAGTGAAATTGAAACCATCCTTTTGTAACATTCACCACGCAAAAGGCTCTCGATATATAACTACACTTAGTTCTTCTTTACAGTTTTGTCATCATCAGATAAGATGAGATAAGATAAAGATGAACCTGAAATCATAGCTGTCTGCCAGTAATACATTAATAAGACTTTTGCTTTTACACCTTGTTGTTTCAGCACACTGTGTATCGTGGTAGATTTTTAAAAATGCCATATTCCATCTGTAATTTCTTTGTCTGACATGAATGGTTTTTGCTGTTCACATTCACATCATTAACTGTCTTATCTGTTTAATTTATCTGCTGTGGTTATGATACAGTTCACAGGCGTGAAACTATGTAACCCTGTACACTTCGTGTAAGGTAGTGGCTCTTATCTTATCCGTTAAGTCAGCGTAAGAGATTTCCAACGATTGCCACGGTCTCACTTAACTTTCACACCTGATTAATTTCCAAGTGTGAAAAATATCGCCAATAACAAACAACCCTTCACTGCGACAAGACGAACATATGAAAAGAAAAAGCTTTTAGAAAAACGTCTGGCTTGTCCAAACTCTATTTATCTAACTTCTCTTGGTATGTGGGAGTTTTTCTTTTTCTTTCTCGTGGGCCAACAATTACAGAAATATTTTCATCTCCCTGGAATTTAAAACAATACCTCAGAGAGGAGAGGAGCACCGAACGCAGAGATGTTGTTAATGTGAGGAAAAAGCCCTGTGTTTTGGCAGATCAGAAAACTCATGGAGTGATGGAGATGGATGTGATAAAGACGTGCAGGCAAGAAAAAAAGAAACTGTTAAGATGTATTTTCCTATTAGGAAGATTCAGAAGCTTGTCCTCCTTTTCCCTTTATTTCTTTTTCCTCCCCTCAGGCTGATCTCGTTCTTGCATGTCCAGACCGGCTCGAGTCAGTCCCAGGTAAAACCAGTCACCTGAGTCTTCCAATTCATCTAACCCCGCACCTATATCTCCCCTTTTGCTCAGCTACCCTGAGGCAAAACTCCCCCTCCACCTGGCACTGTGAGTAAGAACAGGAGAAACCACCGGGGTGTTCTACAGCATTCTGTAGTGGTGAAACGGTACATAAAACAATGCCCCCACTGTTCAGCCAAAGTTTTGTATGAAACAACTTTTTTTCCCGTTGATTTACAGAAACACTGTTCCAAAATGAACCCATGTATGCGTTTGAGAGTCCAAACTTTTGTTTGTCCCACTGCTCTCGCCGCTTGGCGACAATAGGCCAGCTCTCAAGGTTAAGCTGCAGATGTGTTAATGTGCTAAGACCGTGTGATCGGGCTTTTTAGGAAATTTCAAGAAACAGCCGAGTGAATAGCAGAGGAATAAAAGAGGAGAGAAAGGATGAAAGAGGAAAAAGCTCATTTCTACTGACATGGACGGGCTGCTTGAAGGGGACAGAGGGCCAGAGCAGCAGAGAGTGACAGAGCTACAATGGAAGCACAATGGAGACTCCTACCCCCAACACCAGCCATCTCCCCTCGCTGGGTTTTTTATCCCACTGTTGCCCCTGCCAGGCGGCAGCGCAGGCCAGGCTTGTTCAGCAGAGCCGCAATAAGACAACACTAATAAATGCCAACTGGGGGGAAAAACAACAAACAGCTTACACTTTCAAATTTTACACTAAACTAGTCAGGGCTAATTCCTCCTCCAATGTTTAGGAGAAAACATCAACCCTCACTAACCCCTTCCTTTTTCTGTCAGACTACCCCATCCCAACCCCAACCTGTTTATCCACTGTCAATAATACAGGGCCTGCCGTTGGAGCGAGGCACCTGCTGCTTCCTGGTTCACGGCTGGTGATTGGGAGGTGTTCAGATAAACAAATTCTGTCTTGGTTCAGGTGTTGACAGTGACACATTCCCGCTTTTCACCTGCTCTCTTCTTACGCAACCCCCACGCCGCACTGTGAGTTCTGCAATGCCTTTCTCCTCTGACAGATTAGCTTCTGTTGCCGGGGTTAAGCATATTTCCGAGTGTATACGTGCGCTCGTCTTTGTGTGTCTTCACTTTGCTTATTCTGCAGCTTAGAAATTGCTTTCGCAGGCATCATTAAGTGCAACGCTCGAGCACCTTCCCCAGAGCAAAACCAAGATGAACTGTTTATCTGCCTACTACAGTAGAAACCACACCCACCCTTGTATTGCTATCATGAGCAAAGCCAGTGGAAGATTTTCCCCTAACTCAGGAAATCAGTAAACAACTGTAACTCTGATGAATCATCGCCGACATTAGAACATGAAGGCCTCAGGTAATCCACAAATGAAAATGACTAATGACTTTAAAGAATGTTTTTCACTCGTCCACGGGAGAGCTCGTGTGTTCGGCTCTCAGTTTAATGTTGAGGAGATACGTCTGTGGCAGCAGACGCTACGCTGGTTTGCGCGCCTACGTCGCGTGGCTGTCTCAAGGCTCAATCATTATCAGGATAGAAACGTGACATGAAATCCACCCGGTGGTTTTACTTGTTGTGTCGTCACAGGGCCCATCCTGTCCACCGCAACTTTAATACGTTTCTTTTTAGATGAGTCTATTTCAACAAGCAACATTCAGCAAAGACAGGTTCATTTCAGCGATAAAGCTTTTTTTATATTTTATATGTTTTATTTCACTTTCACATGGCGTTTATGACTGAGGTTAGGGAAACTACTTAAGGCATTCCTAGGGTTAAGCAACAAGCACACTTGTGGAATGATAGTGGCCACAATTACTTAAAATAAAAAAATGCAATGTTAATTTTTAGTTATGTGATGGAAACACCCTTATTTCCAGCCCTGCTGCATACATGCCCCCCCCTCCCCTTCCTGCAGTTGCTGCATGTTTGCATTGGACGTAGTGAACATCCTGCATGGTCGTAAGTTTTGCGACACTAACCTGCGTGTTTCTAATTTTAGTTCCTAGGTCATAGCATGGGGACACGTCGTTTCAAACACAAGCTTCAATGAATAGATGGTGGAGCTGCCCTTTAGGATTATTTAGCTTTGTCATCACAGCACATCACTGCGTTTGCCCTCTTCTATGTATTATCATGAGAGTGTGTCAGTGCTTCACGTCTGTTGTGCTAGACATAGTGAATGAACAGTGTTTAGTAGGGTGTTGGATTTTATCGTAACATTATAAGATTACAGTATAAACGTTAACATAGAAACATTATATGCTCTCTCTCTCTTCACATGCTAACATGAATCGTTAAGCCTGCCAAAGCTTAAGTTAGTACAGACCGGTACAGACTAAAGTATTTGTGCCTGCTTCAGGCAACAACACACGCTGTGACGGCAAACAATCTGTTCAATTATTTATCCATAAATTATTTTGTAAGATCTTTTAATTTTGGCAGATGGGACGTATATTTTGGAGTCTGCAGTACAAACATAATTAATTAATGTCAAATAATATCACGACTATCATACTCATTTGCATGATATAATGTTTTTTAAACGGTTCTTGACATGTTGTGGCCCTGGTAGTTGTATCTCCCACACATAAAATTTATGTTAGCTGCAGAGCTTGTGAAATCATGTCATAGTGCAACCATCAGCTGCTAAACATTAAACTGCAGCGCTCCATGGTGATGTGATCACAGACCATCCGTGACCACTTGCCAGAGCCGCTGCTGGTCTGTATGTGCTGTAGCGGTCAACCCAGGCCAGCATTACCTCAGGAAAGAGATTTTGCTATGAAAACACCAGCCGTCTCCGCTGGCTGCCTCCAGTACAAACTCTCCCAGGGCTCCCAGAGGGAGGTGGGGTGGCTGTGGGAGCAGAGCGGAGCTAGGAGGTACAAGGCAACATTGGACAGTGGCATGGGCAGAGGGAAGGGGAGGGTGAAGCGGTGTGGTGAGAAACAATATGGAAAATATGGTTGCTCATTGCAGCGCCGTGATCTGTAGCAGGCACATCAGGTCTTTTTGGCCTCGACTCTTAGCATTACATCATCTGATGAATATAACTGCTGCAAGTAATAACTGATGGTCAAAAATTAACTAAATTAATACAAATAATGTGGTCTGAGTTGCATACTGTGTAACTATGGTCTGAACTCATCAACACACACAAGCAATCATCCACTTTTTGTGTGTTTGACCAAAACATTTTTTATCGCAAGATCCGCTTACTTGGTTTTTCCACATCTCAGGGCCTTCAATGACAAGTGAGCAAACTCAGCAGCTGCCGAGGAGGCTCAGTGTTGAGGCTCAAGGCGCTGGAAAAGTTCCGTTTATTCTCACATCTTACTCAACATTACGCGCTTGTTTGTTTTTTTAGCTTAAACGTTAATGGTTTTATGGAATATTCCACTACACGTGCAGTTGAGGGCGTTTATCGCAAACTACATCATTTTGTCCTGTGATTTATGTCTATTGTAAACTATGTAGTAAGTCTCATTGTGTCATTTGCTGGGCAGAACTATTTATCAGAAGATAAGAGAAAATCAATAGTTATGTAAGGAATTGTGTACAACTTCTGATCTCCTGACATCTGATTGTTCTGACTATTGAGGAGTTCCCTGTTTGTAATATAGACTAACGGTTTATCAAATGTGGTTCTTTCATTTTGTCACATGTAGAATGTCTCCAAAACAGCGGCCGTATACTGTGTGTCGCCATGTTTCACATTCATACGAATAAAGCTATAACATCCTCGCTCTGTTGTCAAACACACACATTCATTACACGTTTGTAGTGAAATTAAACGTCATAACCAGGATTAAACTGGGTTTGTCAAGCTGCAGGACAACTGTTTGTTTATTTGTTGTCCTCTGAGTTTAGTTTGTTGGACAAGACTGCATGCAAAAGCCAATGATGTTTATCAGCCAACTTGGAAAACCCACGTGTTGGAAGTTCCCAGCATCACATGCAAATGACACCTCAGGTGCATCATGCTGGAATAAACCCGTTTCCTCAACTAAACATTCCGGTGCGTTGGTCAGTGCTTCTGCAAAACTTCACAAATCTCGAGTTTTATACTTTTATTCTCCAAACAGCGGATTTATTATCAGTGATGTTTAAGCTCTGTGAAATCCATCAGCCACAGATGATATCTGAGCAGAGAGATATCAACTGTCCAATCGGAAACAGAGACAGTCACATTCATTAAGTCTCTAATGAGATATGAGGTAGATAGTCAGAGGGAGGTTGCACGTCCCTCATCATTTCTCCCAGTTCCTGGGGTGCTGCAGATAAACATGCCCAGATCCCAGTGTGCTTGCCAGTGATTGGCTGCAGCACATGGATTTACCTAATAAGGCTTGTCTGATTGGCTCATGGGAGACAATGGCATGTGTAAACAGCCCTAGGGCTCTGGACAGCTAACCAACACAGCAATCCCTTTGTTACTTAGGTATATACTCTAACTGTTGGCAGCCGACACTTGCATGATCACACACGTTCTCACTAGTTGCAGTACTTACCTACACGGGGTTTGAAAGCCAACTGTAAAACTGTAATTATGGGTTTCCAATAACCAGTCACCTGTGCCAATATTCCTCATCACTAAAGGTGAGGTAATAAGAGTTTATTCACTCCTGTGCGACATTTAGAACTCCTACAGAAAGTGCCAGTAGTACTTTATGAAAACATATTCATTGATTTCAATGAATCCGCTGCTTTGTCTGCACAGAGCTGTGACCATTGCCATGAGTGCTGTGACAGCAATAAAACTCAGGGATCTTTTATCAAACGTACATACTCAGGCTCTGTTTCATGGTCGTGTAGCACTTCGTGTAGGAACACTACCACACAAAACATACAGGTGGGGGAAAAAAGCTAACTCCAGCACACTTGACCTGAGCTGCTTCTAAAGACATTAATTAAGTTCTCATCACTGATTATGGTGATTATGGTGTTCATGGTTCCCTGTGTTTTGTGGTAATTATCATGCTTTATCATCATAATAAGGAGCCAAACTAAGAGGGTGAACATGGTAAACATAAGTGTTAAACATCAGCATGTTTAGCAATTAGCTCAAATAACTACTATGTTTCAGTGCCGTCTCACAGAGCTCCTACCTGTAGTTGGCTTGCAGGTGTGTGAATCACTCAATGTCACCTTTTCACATATTCAGGATGTAAAATTAAACAAATATTTACCAAAATACTATAATCATAATCTCTGTAGTGTCAAATCTGACCACACCTTTCTACCTGCACAAAACGCACATCATTAAACTGTTGCATTAATGCTGGTATTAGAAATAACGTTAAGAGATCAGTGAGGTGACAAATTCTGAATCTTAAAATGTGTTTATTTCATGCTAAGAAACTGCAGGATTGCAGACGTTGCTTTTTTTTTCATGGATGACGCTAATGCTTCAGTCGAAGTCTTGCTGTTCTATTGTTTATTTTTTTGTGTGTGAAATCATAGAATACATTGGAAAGGAAAATTCTGAAATTAGAATAGATTATTAGTAAACCCCAGAAAGTATGTGCAGACATCTGTCCCCGGTTTATTAAAAGGTGATTAACACATAGCTTGGCCCAGGTATAAACGGAGTGGTATTCAGCGCGCACTCTTCAAATACACCTTTGCAGATGGTGCCAAGATCATGTCATCAAACACAGCTTAGCTAATGCATGTCCCTTGGCAATGGAGCCAAATGAACAGAACACAAACACCTGTCTGCTTTACTTTTCTGTGGATCTGTGATGTGGCTAAGAGGTGCCAGTCAGCCATCGGTTGTTGTGCGACTCTGTTGATTTGGCTGAGCGATCGCTCACTGTGAAGAGCAGTGAAGGCTTCATATGGCACTGGGTAAAACCCCCAGTGACAGTTTGTGGATGCAGGCCCATGCAAATGTGTGACTTTTTGTCAAGTGACGTTCAGTTTGGCCTAGGGGCTGGGAGAGACGGTTGTCCGTTACACACAGCCAACCAGGGGACAGACAGTAAAATGTGTACTGAGAGAGAGATGTGGAACAGCAGAATATGTGGAAATACACTTCGGAGAACATCAGATGGGCCGAGAGAGCTCGACGAGATGTTTTACCTGTTGAGTCAGGCCTCGGAACAAACTGTACTGGCGCTTTGTTTTATTGCAGACTTACTTTATTCTGTTGTTCAGTTCAGCACAGTAGACCCCATAGAAAGACTGTAAGTACCAAACTATGGTCATTTTACTGCCGCTAAAGTACACTTGAAGAGAAAACGTATCATTTTCTGTACTGGTGACAACATATTTCACTCCTACTCCATTCTTTCTAAAGAGTTCCATGTCGAAACCTTTCCATCAAACACATCACATCACATTCTTCCCCACACTGACGTAAGTACCTTGAAGCTGTTCTCTAAATGAACTGGTCAACTTTATGACACCTGAAGTGCTCCCACTGCTCCATGAAGGCAACTCCTGAATCTAAAACAGATGAAAAACCCTGTGTTTTTTCACAGCCACATTCACAGATCAGACGCTTGAGTCAAAGCCACGAGAGAAAGTCTGGATACTGTTTATGCGCACACATTCACATAAATACACCAATCATTTAAAGTCATCTGTTGACACATTTCAACATAGCAGCGGTAGGCTCCCAAGCCTGTTGCAAATATGCGTTTGTGAGAGGGAGAGTGTCTCCGTGTGTGTGATGTGTGTGTGTGGGATGAGGGTTTAGGCACGTTGTCTTCTAGGCCGTCCAAGAAGCCCCAGGGCACCTCAGTAAAAGAGATAATTATCTTTTATCTACTATGTTGTGACGGGAGATTATGGTTCAAATTTACAATTGTTAAGGAGACAATGCAACACGAGGCTGCTCTTTTGAAAGTGGCGAGGGGGTCTCGAACAAGTGAGAGAACTCCCACAATGCCACGGCAGCTCATCCCTCATGTTTCAGGCTTGAGGTCTTTTCGAAACAAACGAATGGATAAGAACAGCAGCAGCCTCTCGATTTCAAAAAGGGAAATACAAAGCCTAAACACTGCAGCGTGTGTCTTGTATGGATTTCAATGAGATGTTATAGGAGATCAAAGATACAACAAAATTCTATAATGAACTCAATATAAAGCTTTAACATACTATTATTTTACCTTTAAATAGCAATAGTGAGAGATTAAGGTTGTCTGTTTTAATTAAAAATGAATATAACATCTTTATCACAGTATATTTAAATCTTTTAAAGAAACAAGAAAAACAGATGCATTATAATTAAACTTAAGATTTATAACAGTTTGATGCTGGGATCTCGAGAACAAACAGCAGCCTGTTAGTTTAGCTTAGCTTAGCTTAGCTTAGCTTAGCTTAGCTAACATAAAGACAAGAAGCTACCTTTCTCCAAGCTAAGCTAACTGGCTACTCAAGCAGCGCTAAAGTCTTGTTCATCGTTTGTGAAATTCTTAAAAAATAACTATAATAGTTGTTGGTCTGGTTTTAGTGATGCTGGGAAGCAATTAAGAGTGAAGTAAGCTGTTTTTGTTCGTTTCCACTCGAAAAGCCAAGCTAAGCTAACGGCCCCCAGCGCCGCTGGTATCAGTCCTCATCTAACTGAAAACACCGGTTAGCTGATCATGGGGGCGACCAAAACGTGGCTGGTGTCAGATGTAAGTTGTGAGAAGTTGGTCAGGGAGGTGTTCTGATACACAAACGCATGACTAGTAACCTATTTGCCAGCATATCAGCACACGCTGGGCTTTTTATCATCTCACTTATGTATTTAACCAATCAAGTCACAACCAATGAGTCAGACAGATGAGTGTAACCGACAGAACTATAAACATACTTACTACTAAAATGCAGGTATGGGTTTGTATTGCGAGACGGGAGACGAATCATTAACCCACAACACACAACATGTTCCCCCACATGTGACCACACTGACACAGATTGGTCCATTCTTCAAACCAATATTACTAATACGCTGTATGCAAAAAGAAACCGTAAAACACCTCAACCGAGACATGAAATGTTCGACAGAAACCTTTTGTAGTGTAAAGAAAAGTACGATGAAACAGATGACATATCCTGTGCAAACAAGCTTCTACTTCCTGTGGTGTGGTGTTCGGCATATTTAGCTCACTGGGGAATTAATGTGAAGTCTTTTATCCGTCCATACTTAGAAAATGCAGTAATTCTATACATACTCTTGCTAGAATTCATTGCATTAGTATTTCATAGATTTTTCAACAAAGTTTTTTAAATCTAATGTTGATTAGAAAATGTGTATTTTAGCATTTAAAGTCAACAAATTCCTGAATGATGTTGACCCCAATTTTGACCTGACCTCTGCTGATGGTGACAGCAGCCCGGCCTCGATGATGATGGACTATTCCTGAGAGCCGATTACACCCGCAAATCTGTCATCATCCTCACCTGGCAGACGCAGGAAGGGAGAGAGACAGACGGAGAGAGAGACAGAAATAAGTGGTTCGTGTCGTCGGATGACAATGATGATGGAGGAAAGAGGAGAAGAGATCACAGAGAGTTCGTCGGTCCGCATTCGTCCTCACCTGAGCCCGTCGCTGCACATCCAGTCACCCCTGTCAGACGTCCACCGGCAAACACCAGAGAGAAAGAGGTCAGCCAGAGGCCACGGGGTCCCATCAAGGGGCAAAGCTCTCCTCAATCCCTCTATACACACACACACACACTATTCCCATCCTCATTCCACATGCCCTCTTGACCTCACTATTAAAACACAGGAGCAAATCTCCCTATTGGTCACAGCAGCTCAGAAGCAAATGATGTCAAATACCTGACTTCTGTATGGCCTTTTCTACAGGGTGGCATGAGAGGCCTGCAGCCGCTGGATTTGGGGAGCTCTGTTTGGGTTCCATGTGGAGTTTACAGACTAACTACATCTACCAGAATAACCCGTTTGATCAGAGCGCACGGACGACTGAACGCTGATGATGGGTAGTTGGATGTAAGAAAAATATTACATTTGACTTGATGTGACAGTGTTTTCTTTTGTGTCCTGTGTATGTTTTTTTATTTGATGATAACAGAATAGATGCTAGTGGATGTAGATTTGGCATCTTTCCTCATTATGTTGGTGTTTTCGATACATCTCTTGTTTTCCAGTCAGTGTTTAGGTCATGACATGAGTGTCCTCTGAGTTTTGCTGTGAAACACTTTGTTTTGGTGCTTTGCTGTATTTTTGTCACTTTCTGAATTACACACGATTGGAATAAAACTCACCACACTGAGCAGAAATGTGTAATGTGCATAAATGAAATTAAAGCCAGTGTACTGTCAGACATAGCTACTCACAACAAAGCCTCTAGTGACAATAGTGTTATCTGTGAAACCAGATCTTTTTTTCCTCTACCAGAATATGTGAAACAAGGTGATGTATTGTGTACTTTAGCTTGTGGTGCTAACAAACTATTTGTAATCATAAACTTCTCAAGTATTTTAAATCTGCACGTTGATTGGTGTGAATCACTAGGATGAGACAAAAGCCCCTTCAGCCCACGGTTCCTGTGTGGCCTGGTCTGTCTGACCCTGCCGCTCGATTTGTTCCTGCCTTGCCACTGTTTATTTCTGCTCTTCCTGTTTGTCCTCAGCTGACTGGAAGAGCTGCTTCTGTGCTGCGTGTATCAAAAAGAAAATTAATAATAAATACTGACGGGGTGTTGGTGGTTGTGGCTGTGATGGGTGGGTGCAATGTGTCAAAGATCACACAGCACAGAGGAAGACAGAAAGTACGTTTCTCGACCCCAGCGATAACATGTCAACAGAGATTAAACTAGTTTATTATTTTTCAAAGAGGAAAAAAATTACGAAACAAAAAAGCAGTCATATTTTACACTAGTGATTATTATTAAATTTTTACAACCATTCAGTCTGCATAACATAAAGAAATAATTCTACATCTTTGTTTCTTTCGTATTTTTGGTACTCTGATTTATACATACAAATAACAAATACAGGAACTTTTTTTCACAATGCATATAATCTGTGGGCAGGAACAAAGTCTTTCAGGTGATCAAGTGTGTGTGTACGTGTGTGTGTGTGTGTGTATGTGTGTGTGTGTGTGTGTGCGTGCGTGTGTGTGCGTGCGTGTGTGGGCGTGCATCAACACAAACCAATTGCCCGAGACCTATAGCACATCCAAAAGAAAAAGAAAAAGAAAAGAAAACAACAAAAAAAAACAGGAGAGAGACACCTGCAGCCAGAGCCGCTGACTCTCTGCAAACTTAATGCAACACAATTCACGCAGGTGAAAACTGAGGCCTGCCCTTTCTCAAACGTCTCTCCTCTCAGCTTCTCACCTCCTCCTCCTCTTCCGTCTTTCTCTCTCCTCCAGGACTCAGAGGTGTCCTCTTCTCACTCCGCGGTGGCAAGTGTCGACACCTGCTGCGACTCGTACCCTTCTCGTCGTTAGCTGCCCAGGGGCATGTTTCCTTTTTTTTTCTTAATTAAAAAGTCTTCATTAAATGTACTGTATTTCATACAATTTGTACAAATGTATTCAACGTCTGTCTCTCCTCGTCTTCAGCAAGAAAGGGAGCGGGGGGGGGGTTCCTGTTACACAGGTGCAAGGTGAAGAGAGGCAGGCTGGGAAATTAGGGGGGGGGTGGCGTCAAAGTTAAGTTTTTATGTCTGCTCTATGTGATGTTTGGATGTGGAAAAATGGCTCTTTGTACACAAATGGAGCTCCTTATCGTGTGGATCAGCTGGGAGGTCAGCCGCAATGTGGTGGCAGTGGCTTGGGGAGAAAATGTTCTCTCTCTCCCTGGTTGAAGGAAAAAAAAAATCTTTCCCCTGGAGGTCAGTGCGCCACTGTCGAGTCAAGTCTGCAAAGCAATCACGTCGCAGAGGTACACTTTTATTTTATAAAAATAAGATACAACTGATGACAAAGGAGCCTGAAGTCTGCCGTTCTTGTACCGTTGGTCGGTGGTGAGGCAGGGGAGCGTAGGTCGGGCTGAGTTTATTGTCTTGTAGGATGTGGAAGCAGGTCAGCAGAGGTACCGAAGGGTGTGGTGGTGGCGAGGCCGAGGGTTCGTGGGCGGGGCAGCGCGGGGAGTTCTAACCCATGGCTGTGACCATACTGGAAGGGTGGTGTGGGGCGAAGGGGAGGCTGGAGGAAGGGTGCATTGGTGTGGGGGTGGTCAGCATGTGGCTGGAGTGCGAGAAGGGAGGGAAAGACGACATGTGGCGGGACAGGGCGGCCGGGCTGAAGGAGCTGCTCTTGTCCATCAGGCTCTTGGAGAAGTCTTCCATGCTGTCTTGAGACTTTTTGCTCTTCTTGGACTTGCTGGACATCTTCCTGTTCCTGGTCTGGATGCCTTCCTTCTTCATGGTCAGAGGTCGGTTAATCTGCTCTCGAAAGGGGACAGAAAAGATTGCACATTAGTATTTAGTCATGGTGGATTCAGAGTATTATGTTGGCATGACGACATTCACAGTTCCTGATGAAAAGAAACCTGAAGAAGAAAAATGCGTTTAGTTTTCTGATGGACAGTTTTGGGGGGAAATCTAACTGTCCGCTGACCGTGTGTGTGTGTGTGTTGGTGTGGATTTAAATGTTGACTCCTTTAAGCTGGACTGTATCTGAGACTGTGACCGTGCCAGGAAGGAAGAGAGAGAGAAAAGGGAGGCAAGACGGAGAGAGAGTGAGTAGAACGGAGTCGGAGAAGGGTCTGGCAGCTGATGTGCAGCCGCTCGACCACAGAGAGACACATGGCCACGACCACCACCGGCGTCAGCCAAGTCCTCCTCTCCACCCTCCTTCTCAACTGTGCGGCCATCTCCTGGCCAGAATGGCCCCAGCTGCTCTATTCCAGCATAGGTTTAGCTGGGAATGAGAGCTGGATGATGGAATTCCGACTGTGGGCAGGATTATGAGGGGAGGTGGATGAGGCCGACTGGCTTCCTGATCTTTCTGAGCGGTTCTTGCTGGGGGAAATGGGAACGGGGATTTCTTCATCACTCTCTCCTTCTGTGTGAGACGCTGGCATTTCTTTGCTGTCTCTTTAGGCAGAATGGCCTCAGTGATCAGTGGAGGGCAGAGGTCTCTGCCCCTGCCCCCGGTGATGTGGTTTCACTCTCCAACATGTGCCTCCACACTGGGCGACTTTCTCTGCTTCCAACTCTGAGGAATGCTACGTCCACCTACAGCCAGTCGGGCCTCCGCTCTTTGATGCTGAGCTGTCTGTTTCACGGAGGAAGTCGTGGGCCAAATCGTTTGAGTGAATGACCACCAGGTAGACAGAGCAGCCTCTCCCCTCCTCTCTCCACCACTAGCAGCTAACCACCTGAAACCTCAGAACCCGTATAAAGGCGTTAAAGCTCAACACTCTGTGCATTACTGAGAAACACGGAGTTGAGAGGATCTTTCACACGTGGTGAGAAAACCTCTGATTACTGAAAAGGTGCTGTCTATGTTTGGGGTGTTTGTGGCAGGTTTTTTTTATGTTTTTACGCGCTTCTTTCTCTGAGCTCAGACAACAGGTCGCTGCCGTCAGGTGATCTGGGACAGTCTGCACACACCAGGAGCACGAGCAGGCCGACGGGAACTCGGCTCAAGTCTCCATAAAGAATGTGGAATTTGTGTAAATAGGGAGCATTTACCCCCGAAAAAACTACTTTCACAATTATGTCAAGGTCAGGGTCGGTTCAAATGCTAATATGTGAGTGGGAAATACTATTCTCCTCTTCTTTTAAGCTTGGTCTGAATCTATTCTGCAGCACCCAGCTATCTGCCAAAAGTAACATGGGAAACTGATTTAACGGGGAGCACTTGCGTGACAAGCAGGGTAGCCGAGCAGAATACTCCTCACCTCACCTCACACACAGGGATGTGGAATATAGGCAGGCTTTATCTGTCGCCAGCGAGAGGGGGAAATATTACCTACATGTGGCCTCAGAGCAGTTAGCCTGCTTATTATTATTATTAGTTTCAGCTACAATAGCTGTGTGATTAAAAGTGACAGCTTTGTGCACAGGAGAGGAGAGAGAGAGGGAGATAAGCGGGTCCCTGGGGTTTTCAGATTGAGGATGTGAAATGATGTGGTGAGGCTCTAACCAGCCCAAAACGAATCAGACGGATTGGTGGTCAGAGGGGGGACTTCGAGTCCCTGGCGCGCCTGGAACCAAAAGGCTAAAATAAGGGGAAAAAATTAATCGAATTTTAATTAAGCCCCGTTCTTTAATATTCAAAAGCAAGTCGGCTTCGGGCTTAGTTCACTTCGGTCTTATACATTTTAGATTCGCACTTACTGCCAATAAATCATATTAATTCTACAGTATTTCTTATCGCTGTGCCCCCGAAATTCTCTGCAGGGACAAGTCAGATGAAATATGCAGAGGAGCAGGGGAAGGTGCCCAGCAGGATGTGCGCAGAGAGATGGAGCTGAAGAAAGAAATGCGGCAGATCTCCTGTGAAGGTTTATTACTTACATTGTGCAGTTTGAAGTAGAGGCCGCAGGCGTTGCACACCGGGTCCCCGTTGGCGTTTCTCCGCCACAGCGTCGTCGTCGTGGTCTGACAGTTCGCGCATGACGTCCCTGCCCGCCTGGCTGCGGACTGTACGCCAACACACAGACAGAAGGACACACGTCACATGACCGCGTAATAACCCACGCAACACGACAGGTTCGACACCAGGATCCAGGGCTGCCATTCCTCACATTCCCACCATGGGAATGTCGCTTACAATTGACTCGTATTTGGACATTTGGGACCTCTGACTACGCAGAAGCCCCGTGGCTCGTCTCCGGGGCGTTTCACCAGCATCTAAGGAGAAATGTGGGATTTAAAAAAAATGCGCCCCGGTAAATTTGGCGTTCGAGTTTTTCTCCTTTATGTCTCCTTGTGAACTTGGCAGCCCTGTATACAGTGGAGTGCAACATCTCCATATGCAACAAAGAAAAGATTTTTTTTCATTACAGATTAAATGCATTCTTTATTTTACATGAACGTGCATTGAGGACAGTTATAACAAACACATGCACTGAACGAAGACGGTATTTTGACTATCTCAACCTCAGCTATATGAAGTCATTTGTGCATCGAGTGCAAGCTGAAAATAGTTAAAAATAAAGACAGAAATACCCCAAACAGAGCTGCTTTCACTCAGGCTATAAATAGCGTCATAGAGCGCATACCTCCCTGAGAATAAATATTTACAGAAGACATAAAAGCGCTGCCTTGAAATGGGAGAGCTATTGAATCTGATTGAGTTTACCCCTAAAGTGCTTGTTTGTGCCACAAGGCTCGTTTTAAATATCGACCTCGTGACGTGAAACAATCGAAATGAAAAGAAAGCCTTTCTAATCTGTGTGCTGTCTTTTTTTAAATACAGATATTCCGAATACATGATGCAATGAAATGAACTGCACGCCAATTAAAAACACCATTTAAAGAAAACGTGGATGGTTTGTGGCGCCGCTGCGGGCTGCAGGACAGCTCATCCTGACACAGTGAGAGTCGTGTCTTCTCATGGATTTAGCCGCCTGCCTCGCAGCCCAGTCTGCTGCAGTGGGCCTGGCATTGATGTTATAATCTCTAAAAAACAATCAATAAGCAGGTGAGCGCAGAGGACACGCCGACGTAGAGGACTACATTATCTGTGCGAGGGATTTCCAATTATACGCGCGAGGCTGCTGCTGCTGCTGCGCGCGCTGCAAACAACCAATCACCGCGCCTCAACTGCTCAGATGACGCGTGTATTATGACGTGTCTTAACCTTCGTTGCTTTGTCTCAAGCTGAATTCCCCCCCCCCCCTTAAAAAATAAAAAGAAATACGCCAATTGTCAGAATTCAATTTTTAATATATTTTCTTACTACACGAATAAACAATGACGTAATCCTCCTGAATGTGACCCACTTATTTTTTTTTTTGCAATTTGTTCTTAATCTTTGACCCCTCGATTTAAACTATGAGGTCAAATGTCGCGTGGCAATTACCCACTACCGTGTTTTACCGCAGAGATTCTAACACTAAACCATGTGAAGTCGTGACTTTGCGCTGACCTGGCTCCGACTCTGCAGCCTTTCTGTTTTGACTGGGGAAACGGGCTGTGTTGTTAAAAGCGACTTATCTGCGCTGCTCAGATATCCGGCAGCCCTTTTCCTGGCCAGTCGGCTTTTCACATTAGAGGCGAGGTGCAGGAGAGAAGAGGCCCAGGGCAGGACTACGCTGGACAGCCACCTTTGCCTCGAAAGATTTTTTTTAAGAGAGAGAAGATAGGGGAACTCCTTAGAGCTCATAAGAGATGCAGCTCTGAGGAGAGGGGCTTCCCCTGAAATATCTGCAAAAAAGCTCCAGTTGACGCACAGCACTTGCTAAAAACTAGTCTAGTACCTCTAGCTCTGAAGAATCCTGAATCCATCTACTAGTCTATGTGATAGAGCTCGTCGTGTGTTTTGAATGCAGGCCTGCAGCCACACTGCAACAAACAGCTTTCTCTCTGATGGAGTTGATACATCTCCAAAATACACACGGGGCCTATTGGTTCAATTCCATTTTTATCAAATAAAAATAGCATCGTCATTGCATTTAAAAAAATGTGCAGTTTTTCTATGGTAATATCTGAAAACAGAGACCTGCACTTGTCGAGTCAATTTCCTGCAGCTAAAAGGCCTACTTCTTCCTGGATAGGGGAAAAACAGAGAGAGAGACGGAAATGTCATCAATAGAGAAATGTGGTGGAGACGTACCAGCCGCCGCTTGGGCTTGATGAGAGGGCGATTCTGCCCGTTCATCTTGTGATAGAGTCCGCAGGCGTTACACAGATAGTGACCCGTACCGTCCCGCCTCCACAGCGGAGTCGACGTGGCCCCGCAGTTCACACACTCTCTACCTTCTGCAAGAGCCAACGCACACACACGTACACACACAAAACATGGACACAGTGCCCGGGTCAGAATAAAACTCTTTGACGCGTCTGGTGCACGCTGCGGGTAGAAAGGGTTAGTGAACTGACGGGCAGCATTTTTAGAATAAATGTCAATATGCAACAACAATACTGATCAGTAATATCAATAATACCGATGCAAGTACGAGCATTGATTTTACTGCAGCGTTCATATGTTCACACACACACACACACACACACACTAAACACGTGGTTAGTTCAGGTGATGAATACAACAGCTGTGATAAGGTCCATAAGGCAGAAATATTTCATATTTAAATAAAACACAAAATCTTAAAGCTGTGTGTCAAAAAATAATTTTTGGTTTTTGTTTGGCCTAATTTTTTTTTCACAATTTTATTTTAGTGAAACACTTTTTCTTTAATAATAAGAATAATAATTATGAACGTGTGTGTGTGTCATATGTTAGTTTGACTCCCCCTGTTTTGACAACATTGTGGGGGTGTTCAGGTTTGACTGGCACTTCTCTAGTGACACCGACAGGTGAGAATCGCACTAACAGTTTGGTTAGATTGGGGGGGGGTCTGAAACTGAAACAAGGGAGCTGCACTCGCTGTCAGATTATTTGAAAGCAGAGACTCACACAGGGCTTTTGTGCAACGACGAGAGCTTTTTGCATTTTCATGCAGCCGCACTTCCCCTTTTTTTTCGAGCTGCAAAAACACTCACAGGCCGAATTCTTGTTCGCACAGAGAGAGAAGCGCGAGTCCGCGTTTGAATGTGACAGACGTGCGAGCACCTGGACCTGGAGTGTGTGTTTGTTGCCTTCTCCTTTCTCTCTGTGTTGGCAGGAGACGGTGCTGCTGAAATCAAACAGCGACTGTGTGTGAGGTGAAATAAAGAGGCCTCTGCAACACGGATTTCTTCCTGCACAGTGTTGTGAGATGTAGAAAAACGCTTCCTCTGAATTATGAAGTTTACATAACGCTGGTAACCTCATTAAAACCAAGATCACGTCGGGAAATATCTCCCAGTTTATCTCCCATTATCCTCAAATTAAAATCTTTATTTGCATTAATGGTTCTGTGTGCGCTGCTGAATAATCCCGATGATATGCATCGACTAATCCACTGTTTTCTATACTCCCATCAAAGCCGCAGATATTAATCTCATTACAGAAAACTGCTTTTCAGCTGCGCAGCTATAACCCTCCTCGCACTGTGGAAACGTCTCCCCTGCCTCTGCTCCTCTCCCCTCGGTGCTCGGTGCGGCGGCTCGCTCGCTCTTTCCCTGTGAATGAACGAGCAGCATCCGGTGCTCTGCCGCTGGGTAAACAATGCAACTGTGGCGTTCACTGGTCTGACAGTAATGGGATTATCTTAAACATATAAACGGGGCGACACAGCCCAGCGAGCTGGCTTCCCCTCTGCCCCCCCTCATCCCTCTCCATGTGTTAGTGTAGAGAAAGAAGAAAAAAAATGACCTAAATTAATCAACTCTGAGCTCGTTCGCGTCACGATGATTTTATTTTGTTGGGAAAATATATCCTGTTTTATTTTTTCAACACACTCCGTTAATGCGTGTTTAAATCCTTTGAAGGTGTTTTGTATTTATCTAATTTAAATATTTATTCATACTCTTTGTTATAATTATAATAATTATTATTTTTATTTGTGTGTAATAATGCGATGAAACAAAGCGTTTTGAGGCTCACTGCTGCGCCTGTTGACCTGTTGGCATTTAGCTCCCACAGGAGAGCTCTTTTTTTAATGAATTTAAACATGGCTGATCATTAAGGCTGCAAATCTGGGGAATAATGTTAGATTAAAAGGGAATGTAATAAAGCGCACGCCTACCTGAACAGGACCTTGTTTTTGGTCTTGTTTTGGAACCATAACTAGAAGATGACCCACCTATCAGGCTACTTGGTGGGAAGAGGCCTGGGCCGTATTCAGGGACATAGGGTGGGTATGTGGCGATGGGGTGGTGGGCAGAGGATGACCCTGCTCCGATTGATGCCACGCTCCGGCTGTGAGCTGACTCCAGTTTCATACTCTCGGCCAGGGTCACCTGGTACTTTATGCACTCTTTATCCTCCTGCCGCCCGGAGCTGCTGGAGCCGGGGGTGGATATGCCGGGGTCCGGGGATACATCCTTCGGAGGGGTTGGGGGAAACGTGAAGAGGTGCGGACTGGAGTGACCAGTGGACAGGGAGGAAGAAGAGGCCGGGGGGTAGACGGAGAGGCTGGCCGGAGAGCCGTGGTGCAGGGGGTTCTTTGGGAAAGGGCTCAGGTTCCAAGGAGAAGTGCTGTGGTGCGGGGGAATGCCTTTGCCCCCCTCCAGCCAGGGCAGAGAGCCGTGCAGTAATGAGGGACGGCACACCTGGCTACCTGAGGCAGCACAGAAACAGAAGAAAATGTCACTATCTGCAGCAACAATTAAATACAAACTGATCTATTTGTCAGTGTCGAGCTTTAGCTTTAGGCCTAAAAACACAGAGACGAAACCGGTGACACATTTACGCGCACTTATCAAACGGATTTTTACATTTCTAACAAAGTCCTGATTTAATTTCCCTCCAGCGGCTGAGTGAAAACGCTTTGCCACCACTGTGTTGTCCTGTACAACCTGTACAAGGGTACAACCCTAATGTGATCCGTGTTTTTGAGTTTCCACGTACGCGCCTTTAACCTCAGCATTTTACACAGAACACCTGTGAGTCGAGAGCTGCAGATCAAACTATTTCGTGATGGACTGTTCAGGAAGTTAAGGCTTTAAAGTGAGAAAACTCACCACATGAAATTATGCTGACGCAATATAACAATTAAAAATATTGTCCATGCGCGCAGAGGTGAACACATGCGTCTAAGCGTTACCAAAATATTCCCGGTGCATCTGTGACTTTGGTGCCAACGCATATATTTGTTTAAATCCGCAACTAGATTGATCCAGAGAACAAATTACGCACGGGCTTTTGACAACACTTGACATATGAGTCAGCTGAATACCACTTCGTGTTTGTACGGTTTAAACGGGAATACGACGCTATATGAGCGGTAAACAGAAACCAAAGACAAACTGGAGGCAAACCATGCGTATGTGCGGGGTTTCACAACACTTAAGCTCTCGTGCTTTTAGAGCAAAGTCGTCTTAGGCCAAAACCGAAACCTGGTCTGGATCACAGTCAGATAACACAAATAATTCTCAACACGGTGACAGTAATTGAATCTTTACTGTAGGGATGAATTACGCACAGAGGTCTGAACAGGATAATGTGCACATTATTAAATAAAAGGCCTAAACAGGCCGTTTACTTACTGTGTGGAGGAGGAGGGTACCTCTGGACGGCTCGGACAGAGTTTCCATAGTATGGAGAGACGTGGTTCCCCTGTCCATCGATATTAAACAGTACATCCACATCGTCAGCGAGGGGATACTGCGAAGGGTCCATGTATGAGTGGCTGAGGCCCGGGTGATGTGAGCCGGGATGCTGCTCGTTCAGCACCGCGGGATGATGGCTCATCCATCGTGGCTGATCCGCACTTACTTCCATTGCTTTCTTTTTCTCTAACAAATGTTCATGCACGCAGAAGAAAACCGGTACAAGTCACAAGATAAGAAAGAATCTGTCCCAAATCCGTTTTTGTTAAATCCACAGGTTCCGCGCTTGCTTCCGATCACCTGGAGACAGAGAGAAGAATTTATTGTCTATTTTCTTCAAAATGTGTTCGCATACACCGCGACTTAAACAGACAGGAGGCTCAAGCTTTGCTGAATTTACCCGTTTCAAACGCGTATTTAAACAGGAAACATACCCCACATTACAACTGCAACAACGGTGTTGTCATATAAATACGTCCAAAATGGAAACCAGTCCCTCGGAGAGTTCCTGAACTTCTTCCTCTTAGAAACAAACGTCAGTGTTTCACCCCAACTCAACAAGTAGTGGAGGCTTGCACAGGCGCGGGGCTTGTTTTCAGTAGATGGCCTCGCTGCACACTGACCAGCACCAGCAAGTTAAACTCACTGATCAAATCTCTGTTTGTGCGCAGTTGTAGCCCTCTCCATTAACTCCGCTCCTCTCTCTCTCTCTTTCCCTCTCGGTGTGTCTGACTCTTGCTCGCTCACCCTTGCTCTACCTCTCTCTTGCTCTCTCTTTCCAGCCCCCTTTTTTTTTTTTTACAGTGAAGGCATTCTTTCAGGATGGCGCCAGGCAGCTCAATGCTTGCAGACAGCTGTGGCGCGACGCAACTTAAGGAGGGTCTGTCAGTGTCATCAGTTAAGGGGAGGGGCCTGCCCCTAATTGAATATAACGTGGGCCAGGAGAAATGCAGGATTTTATTTTTTGTTCAAAGAAAAAAAAAAAATATTATATTAGAACAAGGAAACATTTTTGTAGGCCCGACCAATCGTATAATTCTTTGTTATACAGGGAGACACAGTGGGATCCAGATTTATACGTGTGGGAAATAAAATTTTAATGAATATATAAAACATAAATCTAACATTTCTCTTAATAAAACATTTTAAAATATAAAATTTACGGCTCAAATTATCAACGATGTTTCAATTAAAATAAACAGAAACATAATAATCACACTACTGTTTTGATTTTGTCTTAATAATCTGTATTTTTTCCCGCACGGACTATAGTCAGCACTTTCTCAGAGACTCTGCTGCAGTTTGTGCAAAGCCGTGGAAAGAGAAAAAGTCAGACTGCAGCAGCAGCAGAGCCTGTTGCTCTTCGCCAGTGGCAGGTTGCGGGACATGTACGCTCTTAAAATTGCGACAGTGCGTCCTCTCGCGGTGACAGGCACATTATTCTAATGGCAGATCCAAATTGAGCCGATTTCCTCACCGTGAAGCAGGCATGGACAAGGACGCCTGGGTGACTGAGCTCAAAGTCTCCAAAAAAAGAAAAATAAATATCCTAATTTATGCTATTATAGGCTGTGAGTTTACTTATCACTATCTCTGTAATAACCGAGCCACTGCAGCAAGTCAAACAGACAGGCAGCAATGGGTTATGTCATTATTTATTCAAAACAGTGCATTAAATGTAACACGATAGCGCGCACGGGGAGTGATTTACTCCGTCGCGCTATTCACCCATTTCCAAGTTTAACAAATAAGCACTTAGGATGTGAGGAGCAGCCGTTCCCCTGTAGCTCGGAGAGGAATTCGCCCTGCATGCTCACAGCCACACGGGTCACATGCTCTTCGGCTTCACTGCGCGGTAGAACCCGGGCTGCTCCACGGGGACATATTTTATATTTTGAGTCTGGCGGTGTGTAATAGTAGAGTTTAATGCGCGCGCGCGCCTGAGTGTGTGTGTATGGTGGGAGCAGCCTAGGCGACGCCATTGGATGTGACGTCACCGCGGTGTAAACAGCCAGGAAATGAACTATTTCTCAGCGCGCAGTGGGCAGACGGCGGGAGCGCGCACGCCCTGGCACCAGGTAGCATCCCGTGCACGGTGACACCAGGTAGGGTCGGTTTAATCAGGAATCCGCTGGCTGCACGCGAATGTAGTGAACAGAAGAACCATCCGTGTATTTCTTACAATTAGAATTGATTTTTTTTGAGTGTGTGTGAACCTACAAGGCCACATGCTCAGGTGATGACTCCACCAGAGCGCGTTCCTCTTTATTCTCTAATGTTCTCCTCTTTGATATCGAGGTTGTTCTCAGCCGGGCGCGTAGGAGCACAGACTGAGAGAAACTTGGCAAAGCGTCCTATTTTTTCCTCTCCAGGATAGCCCTACCTGGAGAGGGGGGGGGCAGAAAGAGGGAGCGTTTCTCACTCAGGCAAACCTGAGACTGAACTTGGATGCAAACTGCTGTAGCTGCCATTGTCAAGCTGTCAGCGGACTCGTGTAATTATCCTCTCCAAAAGTATCGCGGAGCCATTATCCACAAAGTCCCCGTTATAGGTGCTCGGAGGCAACACATGACGGTAAATGTAGCCTAAAATCCCGATTATGTTTTTTTGTTTCTTGACTGGATGTATCGAAGCTTAGAGAATGGGACATGGAAGCCATCTCTTGACTTGATTCCCAAGCATCGGTGTCAATAACGGCGCAGCTTATTCAGCACGGAATAAGAAAAAAGTCATTTATAATCCCAAACCGCCATGATGGGAGAAACGGTGGCTTCAGCTCGCTCTCCTCCGCTGACAGACAGTGAGAGAATCTAAAACGAGTCCTCGCACATGTCTATTTTTGTAGTTAATCTGAAAATAGTAGCGCCGCTGTGCGTAAAGGTCTGATTCATAAAAGTAGGCGAGGGGCCAGTTCTGATGGCAGAGATAAAACATTTTCGCAGTGAGCATGTCAGTCGACTCTGATTAAAATCAAGACATGGCACAGTTTCTTTTGAGACACTGCGGTTGAGAATATAAGACACAAATGGATTATTCCATGGCCAGCGTGGGGTGACATGTAGATAACGTCTGTGTGTGTGTGTGTGTGTGTGTGTTTACTTTGTCCTCCGTCTTCCTGGGTATGGCCTCATCAGTAATTATAATCGTTGTTTTCTATTTCCTTTCGCCAAATGATCAGTCAGGTCAGTGAGATAAAATCACACAGTAAAAAAAGCTACATTACAGTGTTGAGCCTAATAGTAAATCCGCCAACATACTGTAATAATACTACAATAAAAAGTGTAATAATGGTAAAAAATATGATGAATAATATTATTATTATTATAACGGAAAAATAGTAGGCAGTACACCTCTCTGTGCTCGAGCCCTGATGAAATCACCGCCATTAATATCCGAGTCAGTAAGTCCCTTGTCTCACACCATCACTCACTACATTAACTTAAAAAAAACAGCCGCTATTAATGTTGATATTTCATCATTAGAACATAAAATC
The DNA here is from genome assembly GCA_032270685.1 of Microctenopoma stevenorrisi. NCBI lineage: Eukaryota > Metazoa > Chordata > Actinopteri > Anabantiformes > Anabantidae > Microctenopoma > Microctenopoma stevenorrisi. The sequence continues at coordinate 11,060,930 of JAUMTR010000015.1, forward strand.
ATTTTTAAAAATCGTTGAGTAATAAATACTCCGCGTTAACAGCGAACAAACCAGCCACTGATTGAAACTGCTACAGGCTAGTCACGGTGCATTTGGGAGATATTTTACTGGTTAAACGCTCATTTATGCATTTTGAAACCAGCAAACACCACAAGTAGACTATTTGTTACATGTCTGACTCTGTGAGTCATTTGGTACCTTTCTAGTCTTTTCAAGAAACTAAAAAGCAGCTATTCCTTCAGCATGTGAACCGGCCCGGCTTCTTAGAACAAAACGAGGGCGTCAGATTCTGTTTTGTCGAGTGCCGCGACACACACACACACACACACACACACACACACACACACAGAGAGAAGTGGATTTCCTAGAATGATTAAAATGAGAGCACCAGCCGTGGAATAAATCACCTTTTCTTCGAGTTTAAAAAGTAGAAATTCGCATTTTGTGTCATCCCTCCCTGTGAGAGAGAAGAAGAGCAACAACTGTGTCTGACACTTATCTGGGTTTATATCGCTTCTCACTCTGATGTAATCTTTCCTCTAACGCGCCGGGCCTCGCCACCTTTTAACCATCGCGTCGCCAGCAGAGTCGTTTCTGTTCGGCTCATTTATTAAAGCTGCTCGGAGTAACCGACGCCGTCATTTTTGACACAATATCGTTTTTGCAACGCACAATTAAACAATCCACAGCGTGAAGGTCTGCGCGAGAGGCTCGACCGAACCAGAGACTCGCGTTAAATTCACGTGAACCCGCACAGCGTCGGCTCCACAGTCTCACCGCGGTCATGAGGCGGGTGATGGTTTTTATCCACTTTTTAAATATTTTTAATACTTAACATTATTTAACAGAACATTAACTCGGTTTAAAATACACCCTCCCCCTCACAGCCACTGGGATCCGTACGAGTGTGCGGACTTGCTCCTGGCCCGTGATGGCGCGCATGTGGTGCCCTTCGTTTTGGCGTCCAGATCTCCTACACCAGCCCCCCACCACCGCCACCGCCATATCGAGACGCATCCACCAAAGACGGAGATGTCGGCTGCTAATAACGTGGGGGGCGGGGGCGGCAGCGCAGCCTCAGCACAGCCCGACTCCTTCCCTGTGACCCGCCGGCGAAGGTAATCAGATCAATTTCACGGCTTGTATGGGCTCCTGCCTGCACCACCAGCCTGAGCGGCAGGTAATAGGTCGCAGAAAACCCTCCACTGCGCTACGTTAAGGGGGAGGGTGGTGCTGGTGGTGGAGGTAAGGAGGGTAGCTAAATACTGTGAGTAATGCAGCTGCTTCTCGTTTAGCTTTTTACATATCAGTGCACAGATGTGTGAACGACGCAACAGCGATTCTTCTCTGCGGTGCTAAAAACGACCAGCAGCGCGTCCAGGTCAGCAGACACCAGCTAACGACGACGTTAAAGGCAACAATGGCGGTTGTTATGGGGGGGGGGGGGGGGGGGGGGGGGGGGGGGGG
>JAUMTR010000015.1:11069788-11218002 GCA_032270685.1 Microctenopoma stevenorrisi
GGAGTCAGACGGGATTCGAACCTGCGACCTCCTACATTCCAGTCTGACACTTAACCCATTGAGCTACCAGGCCGCTTCACCTCTTACCTTGACACAGTTGTTTCTTGTGATAAGTGGATCCAATAAAAATGATTATTATACTATAAAAAGAGAAGCGCCTTGCGTCCTGCCAGTAGACCAGTCACAATACAAGACTTTATTTTAAAGTATTTGAACTATGTGGGATAAAACAAGTGTTGCACTGAGGAGCTGGAACAAGCTGCGTGATGCTGCCATTCGGACGGACGTTAAATAAGAGGAAACAAAAAGGGGAGAAGTGCATGTTAAAGGTCGGCTTACCCGTTACGTTTTCTCCCCCTGTCTGTGTCTTCAGAGAACCGGGCGCCAGCATCATCAGCATCCAGTGACAACATCCAGGAGAAGATGAACGGGCCTTTCTGATCAAAGAGCACGTTTAAAGCTCTGGGTTGGCCTTCGTTGGCAGGTATGTTGCCTTTATTCTGAGGCACACACACACACACACACACACACACACAATCTTCTTCTTCATCCCCTTACAGTGACAAATGCCTTCGCTTTCAATCAGAGTGCACAAACCTGCAAACCACAAATCTTTTTTTTTTTTTGCCATTTTAAATCAACTGTCTGCTTCACCTGCATCTGGAATCCTGCACACTTCTCCCCAGAGTGCTGCTTACACATAACCAGGTTTCCAGTGTCAGCGTGCCGGCAGGGTGTTAATGCACTGCTTGTTAGTTTTAATTAAGTGGCCTATAGCGTCGTGATCAGTGAGATCAAGGGCAGTTATTTAAATAGGAAGCACGCCGGGTCTTCGGGAAACTGCAGGGCGAGAGCGTTGGCTCCAGTTCAGCTCCTTTTCTCCCCTCTACTTGGTCTCATTAATTCCAAACATCTTTGCCTTTCGGTCAACATGACACCACACCTGTCAGAACATAGCCCACTCCTCAGTCGGTCCTGGCATCAGTGGACTCATAATTTTATTTTCACAACCGCCCAACTTTCCTTCTCAGCAGAGAGCCACGGGCATCCGCAGAGCTTATTTGGTCTGTGTCTACACGATAAAGAGAAAAGTTTGGTGAAGGACAACAATCTGGTAGAGGAGACTGATCAGGAGGAATAATGATAATAAGGCTAATAAGGTATCTCTCTCCGGCACATTGCTGAAGAGTTTGTATGTCGCCTATGAGGCTGCTTAAATTAAGCCACATCCAGCAAGTTTTTTTTTTACATACTAAATATGCAAACATATTTGACAACGAATGGTGTAATTGCAAATGATGCTTTAGGCCTGTCTCTTAAAAAGAGAATATTTAAACTGCCCTCCTTTCACATCACATCCCTAACAGCTTCTGAAAAGCTGATGTTTAAAAAGAATTGATAAAGGGGGGAGAAGATCTGCAGGCGGAGGAGATAGAAGAGTTGCTCGCAGGCCAAATACAGTCTGACGCAGTCAACACATCTGATGAAAGGTCGGGATATTGTCTCAGGAGGAAGCAGAATGAAGCGAGAACTTGCAGACTGTGCGAGGAAAATTAACTTTGAACTCACATTGGAACTTTTAGAGGAAGATTTGACAACAGCCACTGAACAGCGTCTATGTTACGAAGGTCTGGCACATGTAACCCTCCAGAGAACAACAATGGGTTTAAGCTGCTTCCCGTGGTCGTAGTTCGGACAGTTCATGCATATGAACGCACTTCAACATCTCCTTTAAAAAACGGTTTCTTCTTTCCTAAACGGGTTGGCTAGTTCTGTTATGCTCACGCAGAGCAAAGTCGTGTGCGTTCTTCCCTTCGGTTTCTCACTATTCTGCAGGCAGTAGCTTTTGAGTAAAGTGCCAACAACAGCAGCAGAGGAGAGGACTGCAAGCTGGAAAGCACGTATGTGAACAGCACATCATTTGCCCGACTTATCATAATGAACCTTTGGTTTGGTAAACCTCTCAGAGCCACGCAGGGGAAGCTTTTTGGTAATCACCTTGGTTCAAATTGTATAACTTCTGGCCACTCTAGACGCAGATTCAAAGAAAAACACAGGATATGTTACAGGGCTTTAAAATCCAACAGAATTACTGATGATCAAATACACTGAGACTTTACAGTAAGCAGGCAGGAGCCACTGTGATCCCTGTTATCATGATAAACAATGATTCAAACGAACATTCATTTCCCTCCAAACTCTGCGACTGTGCTCACGTTGACGTTAGGGATCAGCCATCAGAGATCCCCGCAGACGTATTTAGTCTAATGGTTTGACTTTTCATTCTAACCTGTGCAGGGTCAGGATGAACCAAAGCAGGCCGCTGCTCATTAAACACCATAGTCTTATCTGCTTCTCCTCCTTCAAAAACATATCCATCACAAACTATTATCCATGAAAACAGATGATGTTGTTGTTGGAGCTCCTGATCCAACAAAAACAACAGGTGGGAGATGAAAAGCGTGAGGTTCGATGGAGGGAGCTGTTGTTTCAGAGGCCGACGTGTGCGAGAAGGACGTTATTGAAGCGTTACCTTTTAACCTTTCCTGATTGCAACCTGGATTAGCTCTTGGAGTTTGTTTCATTATGAAAAAGAGCGGCACGTTTGGGGTGTGCTCAGGAGACGGGGGCGCTAAGGACTCCATAAGTGTCACGCATCATGCACATCAGCTCACAAACGTACAGGCTCAACGGACGAGAGGGAAATACTCTGCTTCAATCAGGGCTGGACTCATGTGGAAAACATTCCTTATCCATTCTCCGACAAACAGCACCAAACTGCTACCGTGTGTCTGCCCGGGCCAGTGTCGCGTTTTGAGGAAACAAAAATAAAAGGCTGCAATTTAGCTTTGATTAGTTTTATCCTAGAGCCATCTTATCATAGCGCCATGTTCTGGTCCAGTCATTAGGTCGAGGGAGAGTTTAGCCAGACGGATAAAACGGTTATGAGAGTTATCAACAGTGAGAACAGTGATGTCATGTGTCGGTGGGTTTAGTGAATGTAGGATTGGGCAAATTAGATTCATCAAAATAACCCGAGCAACAATGAGGAAACCATTTCTGCCTCAGGTCTGCTCTTTTTGTATTCTGGGATGTCAACGCGTCATCTGAGAAGCAGAGGGAGAGGGATGAGGATGGAGAAAGAGACTGAATAACTCGTAGCGCCAGAGGCACCTGCCACTCAGCCGATGCAGATCCAGTTCGATTTTAAACTCCTTAAAACTCGATCGTATCACGAGGTGGGATGAAAAATAAAAAGTGTCACTGTTTCAGCCCAGAGCAACAAAATGTCAGAAGCTGGAGTGAAGATTTGTTAACAGGGTTTCTGTGCTTCTGATGCAGAGAGATTCTGTCCTATTAGCTGTTCATGGAGACTTAATTGTAAGATCAAAGTCAGCTGTGTTTCCATCGGTGGGATGCGGAGCAGATTTTTATTAGGCTGTGATCTCTCAGTGCAAAATAAAGTCATCAGCACAAACCAACAAGTTCAGAAATCTGGGAATCTTCATCATTCTTCTGGAAAAAATTTAAACAAGAAATCCAGACATGTAAAAAGACGTGTTCACCTCCTCTCTCCCGAATGGGACGGAGGCTGCTGTAGCTGCAGCAGCAATCACACGTCTCCATCAACAACAATGGCGATTTGTAGCGCTAATAGCGGAAAGGAGCCTCTGCAGCGCTTTTATAGCTGTAGCTGAGAAAATGGACGACAGATGTGAAAGCCGAGCACTCAGGTGATTCCAGGGCTTTTCCATTGGTGGGAATAAGACTGAAAGAGCACAGGCGGTGTGTGTGGTACTGGGCCGGCTGCAAAGCAATAAGCATTCGCAGAGCTCGCGGTTGGCAACCTTTCGCTGGCCCCGGCCCGGACCTCTGAAGGCTCATCCTTTTTATCACACCAGCAGAGGCTGTGTAGATCAGTGTCTTCAAGCTTTGACTTTTCCTTCTACCTTACTGGTCTCACCTCAGACCACCAGGCCGCTCTCTGCGCATCAGCATGTGTGCTCTTAATTTACAGGAGGAGGAGGATTTGAACCAAGCTCTGGTACACGGTGATTTTAGCCTCTCTTACTGTAGGACTTCATCTTCCAGTGAAATCTTACTGTTATGAAAGACGCACAATGGATTTCATTCCCAGGCAGAACTGACCTTTTGTTGTTACCTCTGCATCTATGCTGTGTTTCCACGTCTGTTGCTGACAGGTAGCACCATGACTGACAGCACCACGGGCTAATGTGAGCCCTTCACAGGAGGTTGGGCAGACTCCCTCTGTTGCTGTGGCGCTGACCCCGTGTGACCTCTCCTGTAACTGGCTGGTCTCAGATGGCCGACTCATTTTTTATGTCTTATCTGAGCGACAACGTCCTTTCTGGCTCCTTTTCTGCCTCAAACATCACGCACATACATATCAGTTTACGAAAAAAGCCATACAGAACGCTTTGCTCTGTGCGTCTGACAGCTCTTTGACCCACGCTGGCGCTCCTCTTCATCTTCACCGGAGAGGGGTGACTGTGGGTGAGCGGGCGGCCTGTTAAGGAGCTGAACCCATGACCCCCGTAACCTCATAAAGCTGCAGGTTAACGCAAGGGCTCCCAGCGCTGCTTCTGTCTTTGAGTGGCATCAATAGAGTTTTGTTTCGAGGTGTAACGAGAGGAAGCCCGACACCCACTTACCTCACACTGACCAAGCCAGGACTCTCAGCTCAGTCTTCAAGTCTTCATTTAGCGGCAGTCCCTGCTTATGGGCGATATAAAAGTGAGATATTGACACATGTTTGAGTGAGGTGGTCTAGTTTAGCTAACGCCATTAACACGAGGAAAAGGAGGATTCATCAGGTGTTAGAAAAATACAAACAAATCACCTCAACAGTGGACAACACTGACTGGCTCCTTTATCTGCCTAAGCATAGTCCTACACCTGCGTAACCCACAGTGCACGTGGCGCTCCCGCTTGACTTTATTCTGCACACATCAGACGCCGCAGCAGGTGATTCTGCTGCATGCGTGCAACAAGTGTGTAACAATGAGGCTAAATGAGGCGGCCACATGGTGAATCAAAGAGCGCAAGACAGAGGGTGCAGACTGAGGGAATAATGGTGTTGTGTCACTCGGCGGTTTGCAGAAAAAGATGAAATGGGCTTTTAGAAGTGGAGCAAACTGAGGGAATCAAACACTTCCTGGCTTTAAAGTGGAAACAGCAGAGACTTCCTCCCTCATATGCAGGTAGAAGAGGCGCCATCAGGGAGGAACAAAGACGCAGAGTCTAAACATGAGGTTTTGCGCCATCACCACCTCTGTCTTGGAGGACACAGGCAGAGCTTGTGTGCGCGTCCACGCCGGGACGTGTGCGTGAGCTTGTTGGCCTCTCCTGAGGAGGTAACGCACACCGCGTCCGTGGGGAGGGGTGCGAGGGGCTCAGCGGTGATTTCTGTGGAGCTCATTCCGTGACCGGTCACGGGGTTAAGTGCCGCAGTCATGCACACACATGCAGACGCACACACATATGAACACTGGAGCCATTGAGTCCAATGCACAGAGTAGACGCCACTGAAGGGGGGCTGCTCACACACTCACACACATTCAGAGTAAATGGGAGCCGAATGGAAAGTGTGACCACACAGGCTGCAGGAACATTATGACTAACATCCCCTGGTTTTATGTAATCCTGAGCTGTTGTACATAACGAGCTGCTGTAATTACAACAGTACGTTAAAACCGACAGCGAGAGGCAGTCCTGGTCTAAACAGCTGGTTCACCCCAATACCGAACAAATCAGGCGTCCTCTAACTGTGCAGAAATCTAACAGACAGTCTGAGCAGGTAAAACCAAAACAATAGCTGTGACTGGACACCATCAATGAGGGGTTTCTTTAGCTAACGTTACAGCCCATCATCTTTGTTGTCATTTCTCGGGTGGATAGTCTCCATCCATGCAAAATGTGCTTGTGAGTATAAACTACTCTTCCTCTAAGGGTTTTAAAAGGAGCTCGATTTCCCTTCTAGACCTCCTAGACTCGAACACCTGACTCCTTTTTCCACAGTCAATTAAATCATGTGCAGTTCTTCATTTCTGTTTCTTCAGGAGTTTTAGGACTGAAATCTGATTTGTTTGAGGTCATATTTGGGGATTTTCAGGCATCAGCGCGCCACCTGACGCCCGCATCAGCAGAATGGCGTTGTTCTTCTGTTTTTGTTATTGTTACCAAATCACATAAAGATACTAAAACCAAGCATGAACTGTGAATACAGGACTCTGCAGAGACTGAGAAAGTGACGGCCGTTATTCGGCGGTGGAGCTGTTTATAGATAAACTACACGGCCCATATTTTCTGTTATGAAGAAACATGGCCCTCAGTGTAACGGTGTGGCTCACTGATGTGTTATTAGTGGTTTTCAGTGGAACTCCGCGGCACGCATGAATGAGCTGGATCCACAGACCTTACAGTTAGTAGATACAATTCATTGTTGCTTTAAGTCTCTGTGTAACAACAATACAGAACACGGCCGACCGACGCTTTGATCGCAAATAACTCAACAAATAACTTTTATGAAGTTACGTTTAGTTCCAGCCACAGAAAATAGTCCGTTAACGTCAGTGGGACCGTCATGATTCAGTGACTGTCCGTTAGAAACAGGAAACCAACAGCGCTCTGCAAAGTTTGGTTTTTCTGGTTGAAGACAAGCAAAACAAAAAGTCATCTGCCGGTGGAATAACCTCCCAGCTGCCCGTTAACAGGTACTACTGCTGGATGAGTGGCTGCGGATTCACTGCTTTGATCTGCTCGTTTCTTTGCGCGGCCGATGTTCAACTCGTGGCTTTTTGAGTCTAAAGACAGATCTATAAACTGTTACATTCGCATTTCGATGCTACGCTATTGCAGACGTTGTGGGATTGCGGATGTGGTTCCACGCAGCTCCACTGGAAGCTGGTGTGGTACTGTAGCTTGGCTGGGCTGCAGAGCATCTGTCTTTGTGTCTTTGTGTCTGGGGTAAACCCCTGCTGCTGCCGAGCTTTTGTCTCCTCCTGATCGGCTCTAATGCTGCAGCACTAATTGTTTAACACAGAAACACGTCTTTTCTCCCTTTAATGTTTTTGTTTTTATTGTCGTCGATGCATTTATTACAAAACCTTTGTGGATTTTGAACACACGCCTCCCTCACCCTTTCCCCTCCCCTCCTTCCTACGCTCCTCTCCTCTTCATCTTCTTCCTTTTGCTCTCTCTCTCCGTTTCTGCCTCCCTTTCCCTCTCTCCAAAATGCCCGCCCTGAAAAAGAGAGGAGGGGGTAGAAAGTGAACATCAGCAGAAAAACGGATGTCTGGCAAGTTGCATCATTTTCAGAAACAAACAGTGTGAAACAGTGTTAGCCAGCGTATTAGCATATATACATAAAGACCGTGTGTGCGTGCCCGTCTCCGAAATAAAAGGAAAACACAAAAAGGTGAACGTTACTCTCCACTACCCGTGACGGAGGTTTCTCAAAGAGATAGTGCTCTGGGTAAACATGCGATCGCCACAGATCCAATCAGCTCAAACAAAGGGGATAAGCAACGGAGCTGAGTGAATTTTATCATGTGTGTCTGCTCTGTAATGTAGGTGTGCGTCTGCACTACAATGTGCTGTGTTGTTCATAGTAAAAGTGCAGAAAAGAGAAGGGAGCCTGGCACCGCTGTTATCATTTGCATCATAATGGTAAACTGATATGAATAGTGCTGCGTCGATGCTAAGCTCTTAACGTGCATGGAAATTGCTTACCTTCAAGAAATGTGTCGGCACATTTGTGTTTATGTGTATGTATTGTTTTGTGGTTTCATCATACTTTTCCCCACAATACGGGGGGGGGTTGAGTCTCACAGAGGTATCGTAGGAGTGATTTAGGGACCGCTGGTGAGGATGAAGCCGCCTCCTGAAATAGGTAACACCAATATAAAGAGCCAAAAAACAAATTTCAGTCTAGGTTTGTTTGTTTCGTCCAACTTTGAAACACTGTCAAACTTTCAGCTCCAGAGAGGAAGACGTGCACAGAGACACGGAGAGCGATGCCTCGATACAGCTTCCTCTCGATTCTTCAAGGTTGAGATTAAGTCACAAAGGTGATCAGTCCTCTGCTGTCAGGACTCTTAGACTCCTTCTTTATCTCTTTAGGCTTATTCCAAACACTTTGACCATATGACACTTTTACCACTGAATGTTTTACAACTTAAATTTGATTGTTTCTAAATGCTATAAACACATATGACCTCAGATGCTAACATTTAGCAATGACACCTGCTAAATGTTACTTTACTTTACTTTAGTTTACTTGGCAGACGCTTTTATCCAAAGCGACTTACAAGGAGCTAGCGCTGGGTGTCTGGCTCAGGGACACACCTGGTAGGGGATGAACTAGGAGTGGTTGTGGCCTGGTAGCTCAATGGGTTAAGCGTCAGACTGGGATGTAGGCGGTCGTAGGTTCGAATCCCGTCTGACGCTTAACCCATTGAGCTACCAGGCCGCATGTTATCTATATACTGTGGTCATAATTTAGATTATGAGCATGCTAACATTTGCTACTTAGTGCTAAACATGTAATGTAGTTCTGGCCTACAAGTAATATGAACATCAGAACATACAGACACATTAAACCCCATCATTTGATTTCTTCTCTTTGCAGCTTTAGACAGTGGAGCTGCAAGAAAACTCAGTGAACCACCAGGATACTACAAATAAACCAGCTTGGGATGTAAATATTAGGACAAAATGTGTTAGGATTAGGGTTACCCTTGCCCCCAATGTATAAGGGGTAGGCTTACCCTTCCCTCCAATGTGTTAGGGGTAGGCTTGTACAAAGTACTGGACCAACCAGCAGAATAGGTCACTGACAGAAACAAGGGCTGACGTGCAGGAACACGACTTACTGGGATCTAATTGTCTAATTGTCCACCTCATCTGCTTTAACTATTTAATTTATAATCATCCTGGGGATTTATAAAGCATTCTGTAACGGTGTTTTAAAAAGTACCACTGATTCAAAGTTTATTATCTAATATCCATTCAAAAGGCAGAAAAACATTGGAGGACACATCCAAAGACACAGACTGTTCTCAACAACGGGATCCCCACCCCATCTTTCTTCCCTGCAGTACCCACCTCAGCCTCCTCCCTCCATCATCTCCCCAGGAGGCTACAGAGACCCTGTACATCCCTGATAAGACCCTCTCAGAGGGAGCAGTGAGGAGGAGGGGTAGGATGGGTGTTGGTTGTGAGGGGGTGGGGGCGGGGGGGCTTCAGGGTCACTACAATGGCGCGCTCCTGATAGTGCTATCAGCTTATGCTAATCACCAGCTAAGTGTTTCAGGACGAGAGGGAACGGCGAGGCCCTATCCTAAAACACGCGCCTTCTACTTAACCTGCGCCGTATCGCGATGAGCCCATTCAAACAGCCACCTCTCTTTAGTTAAAGAGAAACGATGGTGACGAGACAGTGAGAGAGAGGGAGGACGTCCAAATTGATTAATCATGCCACAAATTGATGTTAAGCGCCATCGCAGATATGGGCCCTCTCTTTTTTTTTTTGACCAACTTGGCTTTTTGAGGGTATTGTTCTGCCAATAATGGCGAGGACGGGAGGGGTGCCTGAGCCGCTTTGGATGTCTGACTGGATGGCATGAATACAGAGCAGGCCTGTAATTTAATGTAAGGTGCCATTGTTAACGAGGCTGACTGTACATGACAGGTGAAAGATAAAGACGTGTGCAGGCCAGCCACTACTCAACCTATATTTCAAGATGAAGAAGTGGGTGATAAACACACCTCAGGAACAGAAGATTCAGATAAAAGTCTACGTGAACGCAGAATGGAAGAGAAGCATTTACCTTCGGCTATGAGAGAAGGATGAGACCTTCTGCTGGATCGCTCAGTGCATTCATCTTAAATCTTTCAGTCAAAGCTCCCCTGGCTCCCCACAGTCTGATTTATGTTCATTTCATCCTCCCACTCTCTGCCTATAGTGTAACTTCTAACAAAAAGAGGTGAGATCAGAAACTTCCCAGGTCTTACATTTATTTTACATATTGTCTTTTCTGTAATAACAGTCTAACTATAAGTTCAAAAAGCTCCTAGAAGAAAGTCTATAGATGTGAATAGAAGAAACGTGGAAATTAATGACAAGTAATGGTTGATAAAAAAGCTAATGTGAACTTAAGATCCATTAAATTCAGAGGGTATAATCCCTACCTCATATCCAGTCGTCTACAAACCCCAGGGGGAGCGGTTCGATTCCCAATCCATCCCTCCAAGCTGCGTGTCCAGGTATGCTGGACAATGTGTTCTGTCTTGTCAGCTGTCCAGCGACAGTCTCTCTACGGGCATCAATAAGGTGTGTCATTATCATTTGATATATCATATTATTATCAATCTTATCTCTCGCCTGGATTTTGGCCGCTGGACCGTCGGAGGGCATCACATGGACGGACTTTTGTGAGTTAGTTAAATCGAAACTTGTAAAAGTAAGTGCGACACAAATAGGATTTGAAAAGGGAGGTCGCCATCCTCTGACAACCAGCTTCCCAGCAAACTCTGAAAATGAATTTTGGTGTGGCGCCATATCTTTTCCTCCTTCTCCCGTACATCTGTGTTTTCTCCTCCTTCCCTCAGTCTCTACTCGTGTTTAGATAGTGGAGCTTTGGGAAACCCAGGGGACAGGAGGTGAGGTCCACAGATAGAGGACCCTATTGTGGTCCAACGGGAAATGCATTGTGGCTGGATTTGTCCAGTTTTATGTAAAAGCAATACTCTTTTCACCTGAACTAATACAAGCTGTGGCGTAAGCCCCTTACTGCCATGTGCTGCATTTTTCCCCTAATCTCTCTGGATTCAGCAGCGTCCCCACATACCTCAGGGCACTCACTGATAAAGCCTTAACTCTATACTACTCCCTCTCTCACTCTCTCTCAACCCAGTGTCGTCTGCAGTCTCTCGCCCATCGGCTTTTTCCTCGTCCTCCTGCCCCCTTCCTCCTCTTTTCTCTTTCCCAGGACACCGATGAAGCAGCCTAGCAAAAAATTAAAGTGATCAAGAGATTTAGAGGAACGAGGAGAAAATCACTTTGTGAATTCCATCTAGGAGACGAGATGAGAAATGTTGAGGGGAGAGAAGAGAAATGAGTCGAGTGAGAGAGTGGCAGAGAACAGAGAGGATGTGGGATTTCTGAACTCGGAGTAAATCAGCTTCAGCATCATCTGCTCTCACGGGGTTACACAGACCACATTCAGGATGCGCTGGGTACTGATTTCCAGGTCAAACACGTAGAACAAAAACACCTGAACCCGTTTCAATCCGTCCAAATCACAATCACGGTGATTTGTGTTGAGAAACAGCTTACAGTCAAGACAACGTCCCTACCTCACCACACATCAAGAAAAGGTTTGCAAACGTATGTCTTCTACCTCCCTCGGTAAGGAGCATCTCCACGCAGCGTTGACGAAGCTGCCTGTGAAGATAGGACCGGATCTCACCGCCGCTTTGTTGATTTGCAGTATCGTTTTAACGAATTTAACTTTTAGTGCTAAACCTGCTGCGCCTTCCCTCGCTCACGCTGAACACAAATTTTCCCATCAAACAATGGAACAGCCTACAGCCGTGCTGATCGCGAGTCTAAACTGAAAAGGTGGAGAAATCACGATACATAAATTATGCTAAAGTTACTGATACGAAGCTCTCCTCGTTCATTCCCATGTTTCCCAAAATAGCTTCCAAATCTTTTTTTTTTTAATGCCACTGTGTGTGGAATTTGTACGTGACTATAAGTCACATGGTAGAATTTCTCCCATTTCCAACCACACGTTGGACAAATTTCAACGATCGTCTGCCAAAGCATCAAACCTGCCTGTTTCCGCAGACGAGCCAGTGAACGGGGCCATAAAACACTAATATTACATATTATCAGCTGTCTTTCTACATCCGACTAAAATCAGCCCAAGAACTGGAGCTGTTAAAATAAAAAGGACAGACAGCATTTTCATTACAAGCCTAATCTTGCACTTAAGCTGCACTAATATGTTTGGGATGTGTTTTGCCACTTTCTCCTTAGATCCCTTCAGATTTTGAAGTTGTGCTGAGGTGTTGCCATCGCACATGTTTAGCTATGCACAGGTAGGAAGGCACTCTTCTCCCATCAGCCACGATCTGTCAAAGCAATTTGAGTTCTTGCAGGAGCTTCTGTAGGTCCTCCTCTTAAGCAACCAAAAGCACATAGCGCTGACAGAATCTTTATTCAAATGAAGATCCTGTCAAGAGAGATTAACTGTTCACGAGCCCACACAGGGACATCCATGCCAAAAACTACAGATATTATACCACTGACTGGTGTTTTAATATCACTTCATGTTCCAGAGGTCTTCCTCCCTTTTCCGGGTCTTAAACATGACTTTTAAAAACATTACTTTGCCTTATTTTTTCCAGATCTTTCCTAATCTGTCTCAGACGTGTATGCCGTCTTGGAGCGGCATGTTTGTTGAACGGGAAGCGTCTTGTTGGAGAAGGCCCGGCGGGTTCGCTTCTGAGAGGACAGACAGCTGAGTTTTTCCTCTCTGAAGTTAAACATAAGAATGTAATATCTACCTTCTCCTTGTCCTTGTCCTTGCTTTGGTGCTCCTCCCCCTCACTCCAGCTCTGCTTTATCTCGTCCTTGCGCTCGTCCTCTCCCCTCATCCTCCTCCTTTTAGCAAAGACTCAGGTGTCCTCTGAAGCTATTTCTGTTCCGTTTCTTTCTTTGCTGTTTAAAGTTGAACTGGACGTGTATGCACAGTATTCCTGGCAGAAAAAGGATGTCTGTACAGACTGCACTTAAAGATGGAGATGGCTTGATCGCACCACAGCAATTTCCCATTTTGTAGTTAGTTTCTGTTGTGATGCTACGACCAAATAAACCATCTCATATCATCACACCCTGGTGCAGTCTGCACACATGTCACAGTCTGCCAGGCTGAAATTTGGATTAGTAAAGTATTTACATGATATTTTGGGGTAAATTTGTGCATAGGTGATGTCAGATTTGTTAAATTTCTATTTATGTGGTGTATAGTCCAGAGTTTTTGACATGTTCCGGACTGTAACTAATACTAAACATTAGTATGCATCTTAATATGAATGTCTTCTAAGCAGTTACAGAAAAGGTACAGCAGTCAGCTGCCTTGTTGCGTATTGTATTGATTAAATGGTTCATTTAAATTATTGTTTTTATCTTTTCACACCTTTTAAAATGCTGGTTTTTGTTCTTACTCTCGGTGAGATGAAGCTGACTGTTAATCACAAACCACACAACTCAAAAAAGTTTGTTACTAACAGCAGAGCATAATATGATTTGACTTTATGTCCATCCATCCATCCATCCATCTCCTCTGTGGCTCAGCCGGGTTCCTTTCTCAGTGGAGTTTGCATCTTTCAGCTTCCTCCCGCCATACAAAGACATGCATGTTAGGTTAATTGGTGACTCTAAATTGCCCACAGGTGTGAATAGTCGTCTGTCTCTCTACGTACTTGCACTACAATAGCAATAAACCTGATTCTGATGGACTGGTGGCCTGTCCAGGATGCACTCAAGTGTTCAGATTAATAAAGGGATGCATTTCCTGTTTGAATATCAGGTCCTGAAAGTGTAAACTGCCAATGTCCGTTCCTAGAGTCTTTTTTTTGTGCACAAGATCTTTTTCGCCGCTTCACCGTCAAGCGTGAAACCAACCTGGAGGAAGAACTCGCGGTCGCTGAGCAACCTCACTGGAGCAGACGTTTCAACCTTACGAGAAAGACTTTCAGTTGCCACGACTCATCTGTCAAACTAAATGCAAAACAAAATCAAGCTGCTGCAGTGATTCATCCTCCAGCTGCGTCTGTGTGATCCATACATTTAAAGTCAGAAAAAAGGTTCATGTTCTTTTTAGTAATTATCAAGAAAACGTGAATGTGTTAGAACTACGTGATAAAGCCACTGTGTGTTGTGGGTGGTAAGCTTCCTCTGTGGGTGGGCGGTGTGTGTGTGTGTGTGTGTGTGTAGGTGGGAAGCCGCGCAGCCACATATCACTGCTCTCCATCAGAAAATTTCTATCAGCAGATAAAACAAGGGAGGAACAACACCTGAGATACACGATCCGCCAACGCTAATCTCCAACACTTATCAACATTTCCCTGCTAATATCGCCTCCTCTAGTTTTCCCTCCGCCACCCCCACCACCCCACACAGTCCCCACTTACCTGACCCCTCCCTGAACACACGCACACACACACACACACTTCACCTGACTCCTCTCCCACCACGCCATTGTGAGCGCCAGCCGCACGGGCAATGTGCTGCTGTGTGATACTGAGAGAGGGCAATTCAGCTCCTCATAAAGACCAGGCTATAATCTCCTCCCAACGACAGGTCCACCTACCCCACCCACCCACACACACACCTCTACGAACACACAACCTGCCCGCCGTGTCCTCGCCATGCTGCACCTACGCACACGCACAGTGACGACTTAAAGCTGCACCCGGAATGACACGCACCATTATAAATAGTCTAATCTATATGGTAATAGTGTTGTATTCTACAAGCAGAGAATAGGGATAAGATAACATTGTGACTTCAGGGTTTGTACTGCCTTCTATGGTAATTGTTATCAAAGGTTATTTGGGATGACATCGGCGGCTCCTTGTGATTGGCTGGGCCCTGTTATTTACGATATGAATTATGATAACCATGATGTCTCTCTGCTTCTTCCCCTCTCCGCTGCCTCGCCGGCCGCCAGATACAATAAATTGCTATCGTTAATCATGGCGCTTTGTTCTGCCATGATTACCCCTCCACCGCAATAAGAGTTTTATTTAAGGAAGAATATGGATTTGTCATCCTTCTGGCAGCAAAATGAAACTGACAATATTTTATGTCCTGACATTTAATTTGTAAAAGCGGACGCAGGCTGCATTTGCATTTTATAACTCTCTCTCGCACGCGCGCGCGCTGATCTATCTCTCTTTCCTCCTACCTCGATGTCTTCCTCTCCTTTTATACATAGAGTGGAGATGACATTTGTGGATCAGGTTGGGGCTGGAACAAGAGCAGAGGAAAGGAAAAGGCGAGGTGATGAATGCTTTTGAATGTTGGCCAGAGTTTTTGTGTTTTATTTGCATGCTGTTATTTCGCTCCAGCGCCGTCACAGGGGCCAATAAAAATGAACTAAAAATAGTTGGGTTGGGAAATCAGTGTTGTGGATTTACGTAACAGCATAATGAAAAAGATTCCTCTTATCTCAGCGTAAAATGACATAAGCTGATGCCTCTTTGCATCCAGAGAGCTTCTCCGACTTTTTTTTTTTCCCGTGTGAACACAATGTGCGACACGAGCTAGCGATAGCATGAGATGCTAAATCGATGCCCTCTGCCCAGCACTGCGCTGTAAACGTGTAACTAATCAAATCATAGGTAACTCATCTTCTCCGATCGGCGCCCAGACATCATCTGGAGGAGTTCTGTGTCGCCTGGTTGCTCGTATGATAAATGTTGTCGTCTTTGTGAACCAGCTCCTCCAGAACTCCTTCAGATGACCTTCAGATCACCTGACCTGAAAATACCATTAACACGTTTGGGAACAAAACTTCAACGCGATCTAAAATCATCATGGTCAGACAGTTTCAGGAGATGCATTATGTGAGGAGAAGAAAATGCTTCTTTATTTAACGCGGGTGGTTAAAATGGGAATCTGCAGCTACTTTCTTCTTTTTGAGAGTTGTCAAACCAGATTTTTTTTAAAGCATCACCAAATATTGATTTCTATATTGATTTAAGTGCAAGTAAAACTCGACAAGCACAAGCTGGGGATCACAACCTGCCTGCACAATCCAAACGTTTTTCTCACTTTTTCAAACAGCATTTTCATTTTGCTGATGATAATTCTCACAGAGCTCTATAAGAGTAAAACATTCACTGCTGCCATTCAAGGTCATGTTCAGGCACAAATGAAGAATAAACAGCTGCACGTAATAAACCTAAAATCACAGCCATGAAGTCCCATAATCTACATTAACGGGTCATTCGAAGGAACCACTGTATTAACGAAGATGTGCCTAATGGACCACTGTTCATCCATATTCAAAAAAGCTCTCACAAATACAGTAAACCCACAAAACACAGACACACATGTGCACTCTGTGAAGGCTCTACAGGAGATAACTGCAGTGAAGTTGAGCTATTTCCTTTTCTTGTTTGCTTGGTGCCAGGCGAGCCACCCTGCTGCCACCGAGGAATGTTGATAATGCTGCCTTTGGGCCCTAACGCACACTCAGTCAAACACACAAACAGCCCAGCGCAGGCGACGCCCATCACACCACCATCGGCAAAAACACAACGCATGTAAACACGATGGGGAATTAACTGAAAAAATAAAAGCCTCCAGAGCAGACAAGACTTTGAACGACTTTGACCCGGCGTTGCCTCAGCTCAGTCGAGCGCGCGCACACTCAACGGCGTCCCTACTCTTTCTCTCGGCTCCGCCTTCCTCTCACTTTCCTGACCTTCCAGTCCAGGGTGGGTGGAAAGAGACAGCGAGCCCACTGGAACCTTGGGCTGAGTTATGCAGGAGTGAGCTTTGAATAATTGTCCCGCAATATGAGTGTCTCTGATTAATTGCCTGAGATAAGGTCTGCTTTCCTCCCCACTCCTCCCATCTGTACCCCCCCTCCTCCTCCCCTCCATTGCTCCACAGCTTCAGCTCCCAGGCCTGCCTGCCTAAGTCCCATAATCAGCCCTGACTACTGAGAGAGAGAGAAACTATTTAACTGACCCTGTCATCTCGGAGCACGATGATGGCTGTCCTAATTACTCAACAATAACAAAGGCTCTCATTTAGCTCTGACGGCTGCCTGCAATCAGCAGTTCTATGAATAACTTAACAAATAGGAACGAGGAGGAAAAAACATATTTACAGGCACATTAATTCAAGGCGAAAGACAATACATGTCACCTCCAGCTAACTCAGGATTCAGGTGACAGTAGGTGTGTGTGCAGGCTTATATGTGAGCACACAATCCTGCACATGCATGGGAGTTGGGGTTTGACTAATTAAAAGTGCGATATCGGCTGGGTGTTTTCATGCTGAGGCCGGCAAGAAATAATATTTGTGCATCCAAGGTGTGATGCAAAATATACTGGACCAGAACCCATTCTGGATTTACAGTCACCAGTCATGTGGACGTTCCACCAGACGGCATCATTCACTGACCTCTGTCCAGCCACAGATAAAAGGAAATTAAATGGAGAAACGTCACAAACAAATCACAAAACCAAATACAGGGCACAAAAAAAGATGTAGCACGTGCTAAATAAATATATAAATATAAAATAATAGCACAAATCATCCAATAGTCTACATTTTGTGAAAGAAAAACATTTATTTGATCATTTTAGTTAGTTTTAAGACTCAGACTAGTAATACCCATGTATTATTAATTAAGCTCAGGCAGGATTTCTAATGATGTTCAGGAGGAGATCAAATTGATTGAAACATGTACATATAAACATGAATAATCTTAAACCAGTGATACCACCTAACTCTGAGACATGGTTATTCTACATTACTTCTTTTTACACCGTGGTATTCCTACTTCGCAGGTTTGTATTTTTTTACTGAAGATTCTTCCCGACTCCCCTTGGCAGGATCTATTCGATTCTATCTCTCAGGAACTGTGCCTTAATTCTAACATTTGAGAGCGGGGGTGACGCTGACTGGACCGGATCCGATTTTCTAATATAAAGTATCAGCCTGACATAGTGGCCTGAGCTCACTCTGTGTATTTAATTGTGTGTCTGTGGGCTTCAGAAGCAGAGGAAGCCATGCTCTGCCCAAAGTATCAGCTCCTGTAACCACAGATAGCACCTGGGCTTTGTTGAAAAGACTATTTACATATCAAACACCCTCCTGCCTGTTGTTGCACCCCGCATGGAAGACGGACAGAAAAGAAGGACATTTCCCCTGGAAAAAAAAAATATAAACTAAACAAGGAGGTGAAAAGAATTATAATGGAGGTGGACAAACTGTGTGGAGCTCCGTGTACTGATAAACACACTGGGCCTTTACAGTGTTACAATAAAACCGGCAGACCTGGACACAGGCGCGTAAACATGCCAACAGGGCAGCGGAGACAAGTTGGGTAAAGTTTGACTGGAATTTCACAGGGTTTGGGGAGAGGAGATAGAGAAAGAGAGGGGGGTGGTGGGGGGTGCAGACGAGGAGGGAAAGTGAAAGCTGAGCGCACACTTGACACTGAGCTAATGGTAAATCCTCAGCTTTATACTGTAATTTACTTCAGAGCCTTCGGGCCGAACTGCCTTTGAAGTGCTCCGAAATGTCAAATCAATTATTACTTAAATGAAAAAAAAGAAGAATTCAATTTACGCATTTCACGATAATCGCTAACATTTCCTGATAGAAAGGGAAGCAAAGCAATTTGAGACGATTTGAGGCCCCAGCTCCATTTTTTTTCATTCACCCCGCTCAGATATGCTGATTGGAATATAAAGTTGTTGATGATTGCGTCTTTTCTTCGTCTCCTCCCTTCTTGTGTCATCATGATCGCGAATCAATTTGCTAGTATAATACTCTCCATCAATTGGAACTGGGTGATAATGATGTTCTACACCTGTGAGTGTGTGCTTAGCGAGAGAAGCGTGGAACAATGCACCTTCTTCATGATTCATTACGTCCTAATGCCGCTGCGTGAATAAAGACGGCGCAGGCCCTTTGAATTACACACTCCTCTCACTAATAGCTCTGAAAATACCAAACCTGCGTGCGCACAGCCGTCCAGGTAGAGCAGACGAGCTGTGCAGAGTGCGGCTTTTCTCCGCAGCGTCGCCCGGACGCGGAGCGACAAAAATAAGAGCATCAGCCTTTAACTTTGAACACAAAGCACCAACATCTGATCTGACAACAGAACATCTCCACTGTCTGCCCAGAGGACTGATGCACGGCTTCCTCTCTGGGTAATAAAGTTTGATAAGCAGCAGACTGACCTACCTACCTATGGTTTATTAATTCCACGAGCTGCTGGGAACCTGTGTGACATCAACATGCTGATTTCTGACTAGAAAACCATCAGGACATTACTGGTAGATGATAACTAGTAGGAGCACAGCTACTGTGAGGTTCTCTCTGGTAGTTACACCATATTATTTATGTTGTGATTGCTCAATCAGCTGAGAAGTGTAACGACTGGGCTGCGAGTCTAGAAATAAGGTAGAAGATGGACGTCAGACGCAGCCAACAACTTGTTTCTAATGGGAACTACCAGCCCAGGATGTCGGCCACCCGGCTCCTGGTCTGACTCAGCTGTGCACTGGATGAAGGGGCAGACGGAGCCGCTGCCAAACACCCACATCTCTTGCTCTCTTTTTTCCCCTCCCTTTGTGCACCGTGTGGAATAACATACCTTTTATTCCCTCCTCCCTGCTCTCTGTGAAGCGATCAGGGCCCCTGATAGAGATGGTGATTACAAAACCGCAGGAGAGCCTCCCCACCAAAACAAAGTGTTTTTCAGCTTCTGTTTTTTCAGAGCCTGGCGCCACCCGGAGTACCGTAAACAATAAACATGGGCCAACACCGGGCCGTCCTGCGCCTTTTTAATACCTGCTTCACTCCAGCACAGCGAACACACATCATCGCAGGCACAGTGTGTCATTGTGAGCAATTGCTGGTGCATTCAGAGGCAGAGCGTGCAGAGTTGAGTGACAAGTATAAGTCCGCACACTTCCTGTGAACTCCAATCAACATGCACACGCAAGCTGTCTGCGAAGTTCGGCTTTTCCGTCCCTTATCTTCACCTGTCCTGTGTCTACAAAAACCCAGGGCCGAATGAAGACTCACGAGCATGCGTGCGCTACCTTTTGTTGAAGCAAGGGTTTAAAAAAAGCCTCCTTTTCTATCGGCGCGGCCTTCCTATCTTTATATCTGCTATGGCCAGCTCGCAGCCCCAGCTTGCGTCAAAGCAGTTTTGTTAAACGGTGAACTCATAGCAAATTGACTATTACTTCAAAGTGGCCTGTGATTATGTCCCTGAGTGATTAGGGGGGCTGATGAGAGGGAGCCACTTGAGTATTGCCAGTGAACCCGTGAAGGAATGCCGGCTCGATGCCGGCCGACGAGGGAAAACGCCGCCAGAGAACTGCAAATCCCAGAAAAGGCAACAGCCATGCAATGCTGCAGAGAAACCAGGGCGGGGAAGCAGGGAACACAGAAAAGGGCAGCTTGCACAGAGTAAGAAGGAGGCTGTGCAAACAGAAGACATTAAGGGGGTGAAAGAAGATTTACATATAGGATTCAACTTGAGGAAATAAATAATGAAATAACTTCACCTAGAAGTAAGTCAGATGAAATGGAAATGTTATAATGTGTAGACGCTCACGTCTAACACAGGGCGCACTCAGGGCGGCGAAACCATTAGCTAAGCACATCAGGGGACAAGACCTCCAAACACTTCTATTACGTTCCAATTGTTGCCAGATTTCCCAACTTTTCAGCACTAAACTGTTCTTGTTAGCCCTCATTCCCCTTCATCTCCACATCAAACGGATAATAGAGACAAGCAGAAAGCAAACGAGGAGGAGGAGGAGAGAGAGAGAGACTCTGGCAGTGGAGGAACCCAGAGAGAAAGGCCTTGAATGCCAGATTTAAATGGAAATAATAGGCTTCTATCTCAGGCAATTAAGTGTGCATTGGATACGTATCTCAGAGCAGAGGTCCACTGTGCCATCTAAAGAAAATGTTTGCGTTTGAAAGACTCCATCACATAAACAAGATAAGACGCAGAACACGTATGCCTGCTGCCTATCGCATCCACCCTCGGCTTTGTTCTTGCAGGGATAAGTGACTCAGACGCAGGTCTTGGCGACCGGCGAATGTGCTCGATCCTTCGCTTACTTATAAATCACTACGGAACATGTTAGTTTGGTCCAGACGAGCTTTTAACCATGATAATGTTACATATGTTTTCAGAGTAAACTCACATACTGATGATATCTTCACAGTCATTTGTTTTTTGTTTATAAACAACAATGATTAATGGTTAATAACCAAATAAACCTAAAAATTAAACCTATTTAATTTTGGGTTTTCACTTTCACTTTCTTATCTCATCATTTATCCTCCCTTTAAACGCTTGCAGCACTTAAGAGCTTTAAAGCTTAAACAATGCTTATAATATATTTAAACTGGACATGTTAAACACACTTTTCAACCTAATACTGATAATAATTGATATTTATAAAGCGCTACACAGTTGGCTTCACCTGATCTAATAACCTCACCTAAATAAACTTGCCCTATAACTGCACAGATGACAAACCAGGAAACGTATTTGTGAAATGAATGACAAAGAAAACACTACACCTACTATGCAGCGGCATAACTACAAGAACGATCTTTTAATTGCTGAACGAGAACAAGACAGTTGTCACTATCTGTGGAGACATCAGTGCGAGAACACCAACATGTTTTCATTCCTGTCAGCTTTTCTGTGTGCATCACATCGGCTGCATCACTACTCGCGTCTCATGCTTTGTTTGCACTGCAGGTCGTGAACTGTACCAGTGCGGCATCACCGGTTACGCCCCAAATCCTGAAAAGCAGCATTTCAGACATTCTAACCATAATCTACAGTACACGACAGTTGCTTCTTCACACGCATACAGCAAAGATCTACAGGGGGGCAATAATTTGTCTATTATCAAGTGACAGGAAATTTCATGGCTACAAATTTGTCAGTAGAAATATTTATATTCTACTGTTTTGTCCTTGTTACACAAAGGTACCAACTTAAATGTATATATTGATATTTCTAGTTCTATTCCGTGCTCTAGTGTCTCTGGAAGGAGAGACTCTGAGGCCAAAGAAACCAGCCGAGGCCCCTCTGACGCCGAGCGCCACCACAACCAGTGTCACGACCTCGTCCACGGTGTCTCAGAGGTCACAAGGTCAGGTCAACCGCAGGGGAATGTTATCCAAAGCATCAGAGTTTATTTATTTAATTTTCCATGTCTGCCTCTGATCAAGATGACTGCAGATTACTGCGAGTGAGACGGGGAGAATCCGGAGGGAGAGCGAGAGCCTACTGCTTCAAATTAGGCTGGAAAAATAATCCCGTTACCTTCAGCTAAACATCTCACTCTAAACTTATTATCAAAAGTCAAATATGCTTTGCAAACCACAAAAACACTGTCGCGCCGCGCAGCCGAAGGAAGCTGCGATTCACACGAAGGTCACTCCAAGTGTCATGAATATTTTTCTCCTTTCAAACCACTTTTCTATTTTCTCTCTCAGTCAATCTGCTAAAGCACTTTCACACAGGGAGGACCAGACAAGTGTCCAATTCATAAACACTGATCTAATCTCAGGTTCAAAATGAAAAGCTCATTGAAAGACGTTTTCACTGAATATTAAACTTCTTTTTATGTCTTTATGAGGATTTGATGATTTTGACTGAACACTGCCAACTGTACCTACAGAGCCCTGAAGTCATTTCACAGGTTGTGCGTTTATCTCACGGAGAAATTCCTGTAATGGTTTTTCTTTTCTATTCATTTCCTCGTCAAAATACGTTTCAGGTGATCTGACATTAGCGATTGTTCAGACTGAACACATTCGTTTTCTTTAACATTAAAGCAAAGTAATAATATACACTTTAACATATATATGAAATCTATTTTGCTTCAGTAAATGTAGGATTTTAAATCCTTTTGTTTTAATAACTGAGCAGCTGATGTTCCAAGATGCTGAATCTGCACGTTTATTGTATTAAGACATTTACTGAGAAGCTGCACTCAGACGTTCCTGAAACATTTCTGTGGTAAAATCAGACCAAACCTAATTGTTTTCTACATTTCATAAGAAAATCTTTGCTCAACTCCAGAATAAAATGACTCAATAAGATTTTTCTTTGAAAAAACAAGCAGAGAACTGTGAGTATTTTTATTGTTTCCTCGTTTACATTCATAAAGGACGCCGTTGGAGCGAGTGTACCTCGTATACTCGTACGGTTTACATTCAAATCTGCATGTTGACACAGGCGACAACGTATTATATGTTTAATACGAGCTCTCTCGCTCTCTCTCTCTCTCTCTTTGGGGGGCACTTTAGGCAAACCACGAAACATCTGAGCTCAAAGAGAAAACGCCCGCTGGCCTGAGCCCTCATGTTGTACAAGACCAAAAGCTTGGACCAACTTTTTCAACCTCGACGCTGGAGGCAACGCAACAATGTGCTTAATTTTCTGTGTGACTACCTGTGAAGGTGTGTGTGTGTGCGTGCGTGCGTCAGGATACAGTGAGAGCCCAAACAGTGCGGCGCCAGCAGTCTGCCCTTCCCTTGAGAACGTAACGGCTGAGTGCCATCGGAAAGAGAGAGGAGGGGGGGGGGTTGCTTAATACGAGCACCATGGAAGCAGCAGCAGGTAAAGGCTTTCAGGTGAGGAGATGCCGCTTTGTCTGCACCAACATGGCAGAAGAGCATCTAAAACAGTGTGAGCCGTCACCGTGATTCAGCCTGACTAACGCCTCACACATCCCGTCGCCACACTTAGTCACTAGGTGCACGCAAAGTTTACTCGCACACAAATAAAATCCCCCACGAACAGGGACTTTGTGTCATTTCCCTCCCTCTAAACGGAACAAGAATGTTTGATCCCTACAAGAGAACGTCCAGCACTTCAAAATAAATTCACTATCGCCACATTTCTGCTTCCAAAACCCCCTCAGTGCCATACGATAATCCTACAGTGCAATGCCAACGCAGGGATGCTGTCTAAATTCTCATTTTAATCTGTAGAGGACAGAAATGGATGTATGAGAGAATATGAAAATAGGGTGAACTCCAAAGCCCCCGTGCTTACTCCATCAGAAATACATTTCTGCTGCGCTCGGCACAATCCTAATGCCAAAACATTTACCCACAGTCCTGCTGGCCTCCCCCGACCGGGCTCCACTTCAGTGCGCTCCTTTTTAAACGGAG
The DNA here is from genome assembly GCA_032270685.1 of Microctenopoma stevenorrisi. Taxonomy (NCBI): domain Eukaryota; kingdom Metazoa; phylum Chordata; class Actinopteri; order Anabantiformes; family Anabantidae; genus Microctenopoma; species Microctenopoma stevenorrisi. Next base: position 11,093,799 of record JAUMTR010000015.1, read on the forward strand.
CCTTTTTCATGTTATGTTCTAAAAACAAAAGAAGCGTAAGTGGCTGAGTCCGACGTGGAGGAGGAGGGCAACGTGTGAGGAGGCCAAAAACCACTGAAACTCCATCTGGTTATGGAGCTCTTCTGTTTTCATTGACTCACAGCGGAGTCCTTTTATGCGCTAACTAGTAAGACAAATACCAGAGTCTTGGTGTACAAATATTTTCAACTGATCGTATAAATTTAACAGGAAAAGGCTTCTAAGATGAACGACCTCCGCAGCCTTCCCCACAGGGGGGAGATTAAAGTTTCCTCTCGCTCTTTCTGGATCGAAACTATCAAACAAGTCAGGGGAAGCTCGAAGCTCAGAGCTCCACCTGTCAATATCATTCTTTCCAGTTGGATCCAAGTCAAACCGTGCTGAATCAGACACAAACGAGCCTAATAAAAACAAAAGCAGCTCTGATTCCCTTGACAGCCTTCCAGCCAGTCCCACTTAAGGTTATTATGGCTATAAATATGCTGGTTACCAGGGCTAGAATGTCAACGCTGTTTGCCCTCCTTAAGACTCATAATTACCTCATTTACATCTCGTTTCCTCCCCAAAATCGGAAGCCATTATGCGCCCCCGCACTCTCACTCCCCCTCCTCCTACTCCGACGACAATTAGAGCCACCGTCCAATCGGCTGCCAGGCTGTGCACTGTGAACGGAGAGGCTCTCATGAGTACGGCTGGGACAGCTGGACAAACGGGCGGAGAAGAGGCTCATGGGAGCGGAGATGCTCAGGCAGGAAGTGCAAGTCCTGGGCAGAAAGTCTCTCTGGAGCCTCCACAGACTTCAGTAATAGAGCCGTGTAGTCAGTGCAGACAGGTCAGGATGAACTGTTAACACATGTTTGCAAATCCAGAATCCACATTTAGATATTGTTCATAATGTGCATCAACATTTTTATTGTGATTATAATATTATTTACTGGAAGAATCACAGTCGTGTAAAAAATGACTTTTTCTTTCTTTGGCTAACACACTGCTAAATAAATGTGCAGCTACATATTCAGATAAATGAATGAATGAATTTCTGATCACACCACAGAACAAATCACAACTCGACAAAACGCACTAGGCCCAGAATGAGAAGTAGGAGAAGACTGTCGTCCACACTTTGTGCTGATACGGACAGAAAGACTCAGACTTCACTCTGTGCAAGAGCTACTCCAAATAAATAAATAAAATATCTTAATGTAGATTTGCAGAATTTAGATGTTCAACAATGTTTCAGAGAGGGGAGGCTCATCTGGGTCCAAGACGCCAGGACCACAGTCCACGTGAGCTCATAAATAATACATCAGGCCGTATAAATTCTTAGAAAAATGGACAGACCAGTGCTGGCCCTAACGTCGTTTAGAAGAAGAAGCCACAGTAGCTCATGAAGAGTGAGGTAAAGTGGTGCATAATAATAAGGGTAATTTTTTATTGTTATTTATTACATAGATGCACTTAGAGCCTCTGCAGAGATTAAGGGCATTTCAAAACCATTTGACCATTTGTAATATTAACCCCACATTAAACATCAAAATAATCATTCAAATCACATTCTGTTTACCAGGACAAACATCAACCCTCGAGGCGAGAGACAGACAGACCTTCGCAATTAAGGACACGACAGACCCAACAGCAGTAGATGGAGCATGCAGGTTGTCATATGCATGTGTCCAAGGAGAAAATAATCAGCAGAGGAGATCAGAGGGACTTCTGTCTGTCCACATCAACAACAAAAACAACAACAGGAGCAGCTTCCTTTTACCTTATTGCCCCCTCTCTCAATGCTTTCCTCGCTTTTCTTTTGCCTCTTCTCTCTCCCTCCTACAAACTATCTTTACCGGCTTACCATTCTATGGTGGGAGTCTAGTATATTGTGTGTGTATGTGTGTGTGCGCGCATGTGTGTGTGTGCGCGTGTTATACCAGTATTACAGCGGTTGTGTATGAAAACAGCAGATAAGACAGCAGGATGATGAAATGTGAAGCAACAACACATGACCCAGCTTAAAGATCTCTGATAAAAAACAAACACGTTCTATACTGTAGCTACACACACGTTGGAATACACGTGTACCCACAACAGACACACACACAGGCTGTGAACCAAATGTTACACACATTCACTGTGGACAGAAAAGCAAATGCACCTCCATGTTTATGATTTTGTGTGCATCTCTGCATGCGGACATGTGTTTACGCGAACAAGTGCGCGGCACAGCAAATGAAAAACGGGGTTGATAAGATCGGTGAGACGGGCCGAGCGACTCGAGTTTATGTAATGGGTAGAGGGGAGTGGACGGTAGTTAAAGCAGGGATTCATGGGAAGGGGCAGAGAGGTATAAACACCAATTTTCACTGGTGCAAACTGGTTAATGTCTGCTATAAAATCCATAGAAAATACTTTCTACAGCTCTGCTGTTAAGAAACGTAACAGTATGATTATTTATGTCGTTTTTAGAATATAATTTCAATTGTGTTATTGTGGAAATGCATCTAATCTGAAATAAACACAATCAGCAGCTAAAAAAAACTCAAATCCATCCACACAATAAGTTTGATAGTAAAAGGCTGATTGTACAGTGAACTACGGGGAAACATGTTGAGTTTCTTGTTTGCAGATGCTGAAGATACTACTGTATGCAGTATTCAGATATACACGTATACGCATTAACAGCCTGCTCCTTCATAGCCTACAAAAAGGACCTCGGCCACAGTGACTCCGTAGAGTTGCTTCCAGCAGGAAGTTAGCTTCAGAATTAGCCGTGACCTTTTTTGTACCTTTAATTGAACCGCGTCCATACGTCGCACAAGATGTTTAAATAAATTGTTTAACTTAGTTTGTCATGTTTCCGTCTGTTGACCTCCAACTAGGCCAAGCTGATCGTGTCACGTTGTCGGGTGCTTCTCCTCGTCTCCTCCTCCTTTTTGTCCTATGGAGAATTTTCCAATTCCCCGTCTGATATGGAGTTGATCATGGTGGGGGTCTGCAGTGGCTTCACACACACACACACACACACACACACACACACACTCTCTCTCATCTGGTCTGATAACAGCGGTTTGGGAGAAAAGAGGAAGTTGAGGGACAGATCGTTTTTTTCCGGATGGACAGGTATGGTTTTGGCCACGCTCCGCTACTCCGAGACACCTCGGTGATTGGCATGGAGGCTCGGTCGCCTCCTCCACTGACAGATTATTCATATCACCTAGTTAGGTTTCATAAAGCAATTATATGTCTTCACACTCCACCAACTTTGGGAATGGCAGACTTTAGAAACACACACTATACGGTCTGTAATGGTGGGAAATGCCCGTCACCGAGGAAGAGGAAGGTGGTTTGTCAGGGTTCAAGCTCACATCGGGGCACTAAAGTAACACTGAAAGGCATTTTCATACAGTATATCAGTGATATAGTTTTCATCGCAGATGTCTGTTTGCTGCAAACTGTGGACGCACGAGGTGTTTCATGGGAAAAACACACAGGACGTTGTGTAATGAGGAGGGTAAAGTTGGCATGGGGAGTGACAAATGACTGACACTGACACTGAACACCTCAAACTTCTCCAGCGCACGGACGATGCCACGTTTAGTTTGAAAGACAAACAATGTCGCCATAGATGAACATTTGGCACGAAAAGACCTTTCTTGTTTTTCTTGACGCCGTTCTGAAGAAAGAGAATCTCTCAGACAGTTTGAACCGCTACAAATACCTGCTTTAATATCTACCGAACTACAAGCCCACTTTGTTTGTGTCTGCTGCGTATGAAATCCGGCATCCTTTAAGATCTCACATTACACCTAACTGTACAGATTATGGGTGTGAATCGTCACATCTAAAACAGTGCAGAGGATGACAGTGACAGAAATACTGAGGCCTGGTAAAACCCTGCATACTTTCCCATCTCTGCAACGCTGGCTGTTGCACGCTTATGTACAGGTCATTTCAAGCCTGAATCTCAAATGAAAAGCAACCACAGATTCCTGAATCAAATCGAGTCCAACTCGCTGTGAAACCTGTCATTTAGCAAAAGGTTAAACAGTCACAACCTGACATTGTGCGTCAGGGTCGCGAGGCAGCACATCAACAGAAGTTGGCCCCGATTACTCAAGCGTTGCAGCAGAAAACCTCCGCATCGCTCGACTGCTTCTGAAAACATATGCTGCTGACAGACCCGAGTGCACCGACAGGGCCGGCACGAACACGCGCCGCTCTCAGAGAAAAATAAACCGAAAGAAAACACGCACGCACAATGTAGGCGCGCGCCACACGAAGCCTCTGCTACCTGCAGTCACATCATGGGTAAACCGTCAGCTAGCAGGTTTTATTTCTGGCAGGAACACCTGCATGAACACCGACACGCAGGAGGTCGAGGGGAGTGAGTTCTTTCTCTACTCTTCTTCACACACACACACACACACACACACACACACACTCGACTCTGCACAGCCCCAGTTCTCACACCATCAGCTGTGACCTGGTGAGCTCTAAGCTGGTGTTTGAGCCTGACCCTTAGTTGCGGTTGGCTACTCAGACAGGGCAATAGTTTGCACTCACTCACTCACACACACACACACACACAGAGAAACCCACACACTGGCCACTGGGGCTAATTGAATGGCCGGGGCAGGAGGGCCAGGTCTTTATGCTTGTGGGGAAGAGCCATGAATATCTCGCTTTCATTTGCGCTTCACACGCTGAGGCACTAGGAAAAGGTGAGCGAGTGTGGGAACAAACGGCACAAACACGCTTCTAATGTGCACACGTTACTAGAAGCTAAAAGCTACTGAAATAATTGTTTCATGTCACTTTTTCTTTTAAACTGATCATATTATACACAAAATTAAAGTTTTCTATCATTTCTGCGGCTGCGCTACATAAATGCCAACATGTGGCTGAGTAGCGTGCGTATTATCTAACATTTAACATGCGTGACTAGGTTTAGCTTGTTAGCATGCTAGCATCTGCTAATCAGCGCTGAACATAAAATACAGGCGCCTTTTTCTGACGATGACATTAAATAAAAAGTTAAGAGATCCCTGCAGGTTATTATAAACTTTGCTGAGATGGACGTGAAGGTCGTGTCGATCCATCGATTATTACCCTTCTAAGGGCATTAATATCAGATATTAACCGGTAATTTTTGAGCTTATTCCGGTAGGAATTTGATCAATTAAAGGTTTGAGCAGAGACTTTTGGTACCGATTTGAAAATGCTGGTTTTGATAAATTCTTTAGTTTGAAAATATGAAAGTCAGCAGCTCCAGTCCACAGTGGCTGGACCTACCTACCTTCTTTCCCTACCACATGTTCACCCACAAACAGAACCCATTAGGCCAGAAAAACACTCGTATGCTCGCACTTTGAGACAGAGTTGCCAAGACGAGACACGCCTCAGCTTCAAAACGAAATTCAGTCAATAAATGAAGCGTTGACTTAATGCTGCATAAGTGGCTGTGAATGCTCTGTGTCTATAAGTCCACACACAGACACACACACAAACACACACACACACAGTTGCAGACACAATAAATATTTTCGCATTCATTCGCACTTACAGTCTAATGGCTCTCATAAGGGGAGGGAGGAGCTCTTATATATATCCATGCATGAAGGGAATAGCATAAACGCTGATGGGAACGCCACACACACACACACACACACACACACACAAACTTAAATAAGGGGAAGTGAGCATCATTAGAGCAGGACTCCAATGAAGCCTGAGGTCAGAGTCGGTCTGTTTCCACTGTCTCTGTAGTTGGTCGCTGCATTACTCACACCAGCAATACCACGTCGCAGAAATACTCCTTCACAAGTAAAAGTACCTACAGTAAAAGGTGCATTTTACTTAGAGTGGCGCATGTCACTACATATGAAGTATGAGGTCGCAGGAAGTCTAAACTCTGGAGGAAAGCAGGAACCCATTAGCGCACTAATATTATAGCATCAGCACTACGGCTGTTCTTAGGAAGAAGTTAAACCAACTACAAACCATCACAGCGTATCTCCTTACAATTCATTTCAGTTTGAATGCAGGAGTATTTGTTGGCTGTTCCCACTCTTACCAGTATGACTGTGGCTCTAATAACCCAGAACCAGGCTCAGAATGAGTGTCGTTTCTTCTCTGAAACGCAATAATTGCCTCCTGCACTGGCTATTTTGACCATATTTGTAAAAGCTGATTCGCATCCTCACATTTTCTTGTGGCTTGCTCATTTATTTGAATGCATGTGTTTGGTATGAGGAAAAAAAACACACGAGAAAACATCTTCTCCTCTCTTAGTACTTAATTAATCTCATAATGTCACCAAACATTTTCATTTTCTAAATGTTGGGTAAAAGTTCAGTTTGGTTGAGTGACGGTTTGTAAAGGTTGATAAAAGTGGGTAAACAGCTGTACTATTGGATGACGAGACCACGGAGAAATGATACACAGGGGTGAGGGAGAAGAGCGAGAAACGACAGAAGGGTGAGGCAGGGGGTAAGGCTGAGCAGTTAAGAGGGCGAGACAGAGGCGGGGAGGGTTAAAGTTGTTAGTTTAGCCCCACTGGCTATATTTTCTGTCCCCTGGGTGCATTTTACATATTTTCCTCTCAGACCCCATAAACAAACAAAGAGCACAATTAGCGCCGTGCACGGTTGTGTGTGTACGTTTGGAAATGTAGAGCATAGGAGAAAACAACAATGATTTTCTGTCTCAAATAATTTAGTTATTTGGACATAGACACACTTATAAGGTGATGCGTGTCCTGCTAAACTCTCTCTCACACACACACACACACACACACAAAACATAATTTCTCATAACACTCTAATATGGTTCATTTTCAGCTATCAAAACACACATGAAAAGAGTGTTAACGCTGTCAACAGGCGAGCACGGGATGTGGAACCGTCGTTTTCATTCTCAATATGTCAAGGTTGGCGTGTACTCCAGCAGAGAGCGAGGAGGGGGAGAGAGGGAGCGGGCGAGCGAGCGAGGAGCCAGAGAGAGAAAAGGAAGGAGAGGGAGAGGGAGAAAGAGGGTTAGAGGGGGAAGGAGTGTCGTTCTCCATCCTCTGCTCTCCAGAGAATCCCATCATGAAACGCCAAAGCACAAAGAGCTCAGAGCCTTCAACTGAAACTAAGGGACCTTTTATCCAGGAGCAGGAGCAAGGCTGGGGCAACAGCACCACCCAGCATGCCAGTGCAAGTACTACACCTCCTCCACATCCTGACCTGCCTGTCCCTTCATTTAAAAACAAACAAGGAGGGCCATCTTTGCTTATCCGCGCTCCGCGATCAAAACGAGCGACGGCAAAACAGTTCGAGTTAAATCCGAGCGCCGCAAACACACGAGAGAAGTAATCAAAGCCTGCGTCTCCTTTCTGTGTGGGAATCTAACCCTTCATGTGCTGCAGCCACACACACACACACACACACACACAAATCAAACTAATTACAATTTGTCCTTTCTCTTTTGTCCTTTTCTGTGCTTCATTTTAATTCCCACCAAGAACACATAAAAAAAGAGGGTGGTGGGTGTATGTGAGGAGTATAAGGGGGGCACGCCGAGGGATTTTCCAAAGTGGCACAGTAAAATAACATAGTGGAGTGTATACCGGCTTCCACTCTCCCTCATTTAAATAAGCACCAACACTGATTTTCTAACAAAAATATGGTACTAGTATAATAACAATGAAATAAGACCCTGTGAAAACTCGCAGCCTGCAGCAAGTATTTAAAATATCATTTAAAAAGGGCTGATCTGTAATTCAGAGCGGATATGGTATCAGACGGCGTGCTTGTCATTCCCGGCTATAATCTCCACTACGCTGAGAAACACACTGTCTGCTGGCAGCACTGGAGAGAGGGAGGAAGAATAGGGGAAGCGGGATTTGACTACTTATTTCTCTTTCTCCTCTAGGTGCCGTTCGCTCGGCTGCTATCGGCGCCGAGATCTCTGAACCTATTTTAAGAAAAATCACAGATTGGTGGGGAGAGAAGATGGAGATGGGGAAGAGGGAGGCAGAAGAAGTGGAAGAAGTTTTCAAAATAAAATGACATGACGGGAAACGGTGAGAGAGAGAGAGAGGGCGAGAGAGGGCCAGGAAGTTAGAGGTGAACTGTCGAGGGAAAAGGAAATTCTTCCCTGATTAGTCAAACTTTCTACCGTGAGGTTTTAGGTTTAACAGGTACATTTAGCAGCTGTTCTGGAACTTTGAGTCATCGCAGGATCTTTTTGTGCATTGTGAGAAATTCTCTCTCTGAAGACGAAAGTAAAACTTATTTTTAAGTTTTGAAACATATCACATGATCGTTTTTGTAGAAGTTCCAGAGAATCCCTCAACTTCAAACGTCTTTTCCCTGTTGACCCTGGAAACAACAGTTATAAAGGAAACCTGCTCTGGAGCTTTCCATCAGATCACATGATCTTCCTCAGCTGATGGAATCACAGAACTGAATATGTTCAAATGTCTATTACGATTTTTAAGGACTTCTCGTCGATGCCAGATTAAAAGATTATATTGGAAAAAAAGTTGACTTAGTTTCATTTATTAGTTGTTGTTGAGCTTTTTTATTTTATCCCCAATTCTGATTATTTAGTAATAAAAAGATGCCTACCTAATCGCCTGCTTTAGCCTCGCAAACATCCTGTGGAAAAGGACTGGACGGAGGGTTGAGCTTCTTCATTCTTCACCCTGAAATCAGCACATGATAAAACACGGTTGGTTTAGTGGCTACGTACGAATGTCTGAGGCTTCTGTCTGCATGATGCGATCGAGCTTTAAGGGATCACTGAGAACTCGTCGGGACCATGTAGTAGCCGAGGAATGAATAAACAAAGACCAATAGGGACGGACACTGTCCTGAATACACGCACTTAGACACCTAAACACACATTGGGTTTTGGTTAGACGTGTGGTCTGGACAGGAAAGGGCCGGGGCCGCCACACTCAGCGGGACGTGGACCTCGGGCAGTCATGCTGCACACACACACACTCACACGCAGCACGCTGCCAAACCATCCTTACCCACCTATCCTGTTGCAGCAGGGGGTCAGAACCTGCCAGGCGTTCTCACACACTCACACACACACACACACACACACCTTCAGATGGCGGAAACTGGCAGTGACATGCTGTCCAGCAGCTCAAGCTGGGTGCTCTGAGGTTGGGCTGAGCCATCTATCATAAAGCCAGAAACACCGTAACCCAAGACATGAGTGGCAGGGGATCACACACACACACACACACGCACACGCACAGAGAGTCAAGAAGACATATGTAAGTATTCTCACAAACAAAGCACTCACTCAGACAAAGCCATGGACACGCTGCATCACGCTACACTGGTCGTCTATGAAAGACCCTCAACACGAACCGCATCTAATGAGACTGTTACCTATCAGCGTCCGTCCGTCTACATGACTATGACCTCTTCCAGTTTCTGCTTTGACAGATAGACACAATTTGAGCTAAAGAAATGAGCATTTCAACACGATGACCTTGTAGTAAAACAGCACTCCGTTTATAACGTAACGTTAAGATCCGAACATCTGTCTGAGAGGAATAGAGTAAGAAACGAACATTAAACTAATTCCAATGGATGACAATATCATGGCCTCTGTCCGTTTGTCAGCCCCGTTTGCACACGTACAGCTACTGAACATCCCGTTTGACGGACACCTGGCGGGATTAACTGCAGATTGGCACAGATTATCAACAACCGGCCGGCCTTCCCAGACGGGTTTGCAAACCCACAGCACAATCGAGTCCTCATCTTGAGTAAGTGCCCTGCTTCATTTGTAAAACACCCGTGTGAATGATGCAGACCACTAGTGCTCCTGTCTAAATCTCTGCCTCTCTCTGGAGTGGGGGAGCTGCCAGATTGATGGAAGGATGCCTCTCATTTGGACCAGGAGAAAAGTGGCCAGTTTAAGGCCCCCTACTGTATTTTAAATGTCACGGGTGTTAAGGAGACTGATGAGCATCGGTTTCCCTCCTGGCTTCCTGAAAACCCCATTGGGAGAGCGGGAGAGAGGGAGAGAGGGGGAGAGGCGGTAGAGGAGGGGGGGATAAATCTGCGTGGTGGCGGGAATCGATCGTTTCTCGCTCTATCTCATCTGGAGGGACGGAGAGAGGCAGAGCAGTTTAAACGATCCTGACCTTGTCCGACATAAATAGTCAGAAAAGTCCATGGAGCAGATAGCTTTGTGTGGGGACGGGGGGAGGAGGGGAACATATTGAGATAAGAAGGGAAGGGAGGGGGGCACATGTCGCTGTGTGAAGCCGCCACGGCCCCCGCTTCCCGTCCCCCCCTCCTCCATTCCTGACTGGGCAAAGATGGGAGCTAAAGGTGGAGAAGCAGGGAGGAGGAGCGGAGAGCTCCGAGTGAGTGATGGAGCGACGGAGGAAGTGGGCTGGCTCCCACGAACTGAAGGAGAAGGAGCGAGTGTTTTAAAGCAGGAAGGAGCTCTTTTGTGCTGCCGACGCTGCTGCCCCTGACAGCGGCGCGGCGCGGCCCCAGGTAAAGGCAGGACTCTCTGCCTCCTTTGTCACCTGTTCCTCTAATCATTTTCCGCCTGTCACGGCACAATGGAGGAGGGCGATAACGATAACGAGGTGAGGCTAATACGGAGCACAATGTTCAGACGTCTTCACTGGTTCATGCACACACACACACATTCAGAGTCAATTCACTGATCCATCATAAAACACAATAACAGAGCAGCGTGTCATTTCTCTGCTTTGTAGGACGTTGTCCAGTTTGTTTGGGATCTACACTCAACATTTGGCACAGCTTGGACTTTATTTTCCTACACGTAGATCACAGTAAGTCGTATCACACAGCTCGATCAGCTCCCGGTGTGACGTGGAGCTAATCTTTGGTTGAGCAGCTCAGTTTGGTCTCTGTGGTTGCAGTGTTTGTTCCTGTGAAGAAACTTTGAACCTACAGCATGTTAGCGGGCTGCAGGTCAAGTATTGGATTCACAAATTACCTTGAAGTGTGAGACTTGTCTCAAAGTGGTAAATTCACTGTTTGCCCTTATGACTGAAAGGACAATTATAGCTGCTGAGATGACTTTCCAGGAAGGAGAATACACCGCTATGACTGGTTACTATTCTATTTCTACAGGAACTTTACTACATATTACATATATATCAAAGGAAGACGGGAGGAAACCAACTACCTGTACATTACTGAAGTCAAGGAAATTCACAGAATTTCCAAAATACGTGCTCATTCCTCCTCACCCACATCTATTTGACTCACCAGCGAGGGGGGGGGGGTGAGAAGCCTGCTGCTCTCTGACTGTTTATCAGAGTCTGGCATCGCTGTAATTTCAGTGTTGAGATGCAATCGCTCCCAACTCCCCTCAGGAGTAAACAATAACAAGCACAAATACAAAAGACAAACAAGGCCTGCAGGACACGTCTGCACGCAGCTCCACGTGCACACACACGCGCACACACACACAAGCAAGAAGAGGGAGCACTTCATTTCAGACAAATGAATGATAATAAACCAGAAACACACCTTCTGTCTAATCCTCTGTGGTGGTTAACTACTCGTCAGGAAACCACAAGACCTGACCTCGGATCAGATTTTTGATATATTGAAATAGATGATCAATTAAACAATAATAAATCACCAGTCATTCAGCAAAACCAAAAAATGTTCTGTGCCGTTACAGACTCGGCTCGTTTCACTTACGTGCAGGTTGTTGCTGCGGAGCCTCACATTTCTTATCGGACATCGCCCCCTGGTGGACGCCTTGCGAACTGCACCGGGGAGAGGAGCGGGGTCACGTGGAGCTACAAAGAAATAAAAACACAAACATGTTTACCCAAATCAAGCCTGCGTTCCCATTTGTGTCAGACATCACTGTGGATTACCTGGGTCAAGGGTGTTCAGCCAATCAGAAGCTGTAAGAGAAGGGACAGCTGGAAAAGAGCAGGCGCTGCCAACACCTCAGTTATGCCTTAATATGTTTCTTGCAACAAAACAGAAAATGGATTTATGGTTATTTAATAAACACCAACCAACACTGGTAGACAGAGGGCAAAATAAAAGTTTGTCTCTGCCTGTTTCTGCAGTTTGGATGCTGAATTATTAAAATTCTAAAAATGATAAAATTGTTTTGGAATAAAGTCAGCGAGAAAAACGTTTTAAATTATATTACATCAAACAAAACAGATGACGGCACACATGTAGACCTGCGCGTATCGTTTCTGTTATCAGTTATTTTTTAATGCGTACCACAAGCAGCAAAGTCATCGACCTAGTGTGGTATTCCATGTGAACCGGTCACATCGTGACCAGAAAGGCGGCTCATTAAGGTCAATCCTAATAACTAAAAATCATACTTGCAACTTCACAGGTAGCATTTATTGAAAGAATAATTTCCTTAACTCAGGCAATATCATGTGTATCTGTTATTTTGTGCAGCCTCAAAACAGCAGAAACACGTGATACTGACCGACTACAGTACTCAGAGCAAGGAAACACACGTGCAGTTTCCATACATCTTTCCCAGTCGTTGGGATATGTTGTGATGAAAGAATAATACAGCAGCTGACACCAGGGTGATGGTTCTTTGTAAGAGGTTTATTTTCTCCATATATTTTACAAACAGGAGCACAAATGCAGGTTAGACTTCTTCACAACTCGTCCGCAGTACTTTTAAGAGCTATAGGCAATGGAAAGGATGATCCCGCCCGTTTATCTGTAAAGACAAGAAAAGAAACGTAGACAGTGAGAACAAGATATTAAAACATGCGTCTGACAAGCTGGTGACTCTACAGCTACTTCTACTAGCTCAGTATTACAGTACAAGTCTACACCGTTACCTCGTCTGTAAAGACAAGCCTCAGTCCCTGAGTTCAGCAGAGAGCGACAACAAGCAGATTAGGTCAGAGAGGAGAATGAGTCATGAAAGTATGCGACAGAAAAGTTAGGGACATGCATATTTAAGTAGAGGGGAAAGGCGTCAGAGTTCAGGAAGGTAAGAAGGTAGGGAGGAATATAATGAAGTGAAGCGAAGACAAAAAAAAAACGCTGAGCAGAGAAAATGTTTAACACAAAGTCTTACAGAGCAGCGGCTCCGGAGATGATCTCAATGAGCTCCTTGGTGATGACGGCCTGTCTGGTACGGTTGAAGGTGAGGGTCAGCTTGTCAATCATCTCAGCTGCAGGGAAGGGAGTGAAATCCATCAATGTCAAATATAAATCTGTGGTAATAACCAGCATATGCACTTCAAAATAAAGGCATAAAGATAATGAAAAGAGATCCTACTCGTTTGAAGTTAAGTAAAGGTGAACCAACATGTTTTGTTTGTTCTTTCAGAGAGGGGTTACTACGTGGGGTTCTGCGTGTTAAACATATCAGGCAGCGAAACACATCTTGCTTCAAATACTCACCAAGAGCTCTGAGGGACAGAGTTTGGTGTGACAGTTTACTTACAGGCGTTCTTGCTGGCGCTGTCCATAGCAGTCATCCTGGCACTCTGCTCACTGGTGGAGGACTCCCTCAGGGCCAGGTAGAGGATGTTGACCAGAGCAAACTCCTGGTAGTTCCTTAGCACGTCAGCATCGATGTCGTCATAGATGCCCATGCTCTCTGTCAGTGAAGAAAGCGCAGGCGGTTAAGGTATCTCCGGAACACCTGCGGCTGAATGTACAGCAACGGAATGGAAGAGCAGTGACCGCGTTACCTGAATTAGCAACTGTGTCGGTGGAAAACACAGGCTTCTTGTCCGTCTTGTACGAGATAACAGACCTGCATCAGGAGAACGCAGCTTAGTATTTTACCCACTGTCAACGTTCGGCGCAGCTCAAACTGAAGAACAAGTGATACCTGAATCTGTTGAAGAAGACGGCGCCCTGGTCGAACTCGTATCCAGAGCTAAGCAGCTCAGTGGCGATGATCGACGCATCGCTGAAGCTGGGGGGCTTGCGACCGACTTCCTTACAGTTCAGCATGATGTGTTTTCCGTGAGTTCTGATGAAGGACAGTAGACAGTATAAGTAGGGCTGTTAAAATGATAATTCATCTTATTTAAATAACAGAAAAAGAACAGCACATGGAAAACAATAGATATTAAATCACATTTTGTGAGCACAAGAGTAGATGAAAGCAGCAGGTGCTGTGTGCGTTTTAGCACCAGGGAGGCATGTAGAGCAGTAAGGGGAGAGAGAACATTTACTAATCCAACATTGCACTCTGCAGAGAGATGTGGGGTCAAGCGCATCACCTAGTTTATCAGCAAAAATGAGATTGAGACAGATGAGTCTGAATATAACCTTGGTGAAGTAGGTGGTGCTGCAGTTCCAGTGCCAGCAACACAATAACACTGAGATGCTTAGCATAACGTAAACCTCATAATAACCAATTACTGCTAAATTAGCTGACTTCTTTCTGCGTACAGGCTGCCTCTGGGAGGCAGCAAGTGTTTGGGGTTCAGTGGAATCCACGGCTTTGTACCTGTGCAGCAGGCCCCTCAGCTTGTCTCCCACGTTGACCACCATCACTTCCTTGCCAGAACCGGTCAGGTTAGCAATTTCGCTCTTGATGGCCTTGGCCACACCAGAGTGGATGGCACCGCAGAGTCCACGGTCAGAAGTCACACCAATGATCAAATGCTTTGCAGCCTTGTCCTCTGGTGCTTTGATGTCAGCCTTCTCATACAGAGCTGGAGAGCAAGGAGGAAACAGGAATCTTGATCCAGTGGTAAAAATATTAATCTCTCTAAAGAGACTTTGTATTGTATACTCACCCAAAGCACCTGTGCCATAGACTCGAGCTGGCTTCAGCTGCCTCTCAGCACGAGCATACTTGGCAGCAGCCACCATTTTCATGGACTTTGTAATTTTTTGGATGTTCTTGATTGACTTCAACCGAATAGTGACTATAGAGAGAACAAGATATTAATTATGTGCAAACTGTCGTGTAAAAGACGATGTAAATGTGTCAAGGTTTAGAGATTTTATTACACATTTCTGTATTAAACGCACAAAATAAGTAATAAATGCCTGTTTCAGAGCAATAGAATAAGCTCTGCAATTAATAGATGCATCCTCATCTTTGTCCAAAATAAGCCACTGTGAGGATTGTCCAACATTTATTTGGAAACGAATACATTTCTTGCAAGTAAGACCTGCAGTAGTTTCTAGTCTCATAGCAAAAAGGATGAACCTGTCATACACCTGTGAACTTTCAGTCTCTTTATTACCAAACCATTTGCTGGATCGTAGCAATTAGCTTATTTTGCATACACTGGTGTTACCAGTGTGAATTATATTATGTGACACAGTGATGTGTTGTACTTTAGGAGTAGTATACACAAGTACTTACTGTCCTTCAAGGTAGCCATGTTCCTGACCTGCCCACTGTGAACACAAACAGTCAGTTAGCTTTGGCTGTGAGCATTATCAGCATGTAACTGCATCATGTAAATGTACATTTAACCTAAACTTAGATGCGTCGAGTGGATAACATCAACTAGCTAAATGTTTTCGCTAACTCTAGCCTAGTTTAGCTGTAGCTGCTACGCATGTCAGACACGTAGTAAACTCACTTTACGAATTATTGAAACGTTATCTCTTATCGTCATAGTCTCACTGAATGTCAAAAGGTTTCAGCAAGTTAGCATTAGCTTGTAGCCGGTTAGCCCATCTATTCACAGTGCAGCACAGCGCTGTCATTCATTAGCCGCGGCCTCCACGTTAGCGCGTCCTTGCACTCAATAACTCCATGCATTACGGCCTATATATTACATACAGCTCCTAATCGCATACCTACACTACGTAAATATGAATAACAATAACATAGATACACATGTGAAAGTAATTAAACGTTTTTTGACTTTACCATTGTGGGGAGAACACCAACGCGCTGGTCCTGGCGAACATGGTTAGTCCTATGAAGGTCAGACACGCCGGACTGCGCAGGCGCAAGTTAAAAGCAAAATGGACGAATGCTGCCTTACAGCTCCTCCACAGATGTCGGAGAAAAACAAGTCCACACATTGCAACGAACATGAAATCGCTTTTCCCAAAATGTAATAACAATTTAATAATAAGTACAACAACAACAAACAAGTAACTTTAATTTAAAAAGTAAATTTACTAGCAAGTTATCACTATTGCGTTAAATTACGTTTAAGTTGGGATCTACAAAGGTGCTGATTTAAATTCGAGTTGTGGTGGGTTATGCATCTCGTGTAGCCCGATCATTTAATTTGCACAGTAAGCACGAGTTACAGATGTAAACTACGTTAAACCGGTTAATTATAGTATACCCCTCTGTGGAGATTTTCCTCTTTTCTAGTGACGTAACACTCATTAAAACTTTTAGCGTGACATAAAAAAGTTAATTCATTTAAGATGGCACGGTAACAACAAGAATATGAAATCTATGTTAACGTTTCTATGCGCAATATTTGTAATATATTATATCGTTGGAATATTAAATCTAGCTCCAACTTTAATTTAACTAATTTTATTCTTGTAATAATACATAATGACGGCTGCTCCCGTTTGTTCAGGGGGTCGCCACAGCGGATTATTACTGCATATTTGCTTGGCAGGCATTTTTCTATCGGCCAACTGCCCTAACCACTGCGCTATCGTCCCGTAATAATCACAAAATGTGATAAAACGCTTTCCTGCTGTAGTTAACCATAATGAAGTTAGCGAAATCCGCCGCTTACCAGCAGTGTTACGAGGCGCCCGTGAACACAACGCTTGTTGTCGCGAATTTCTACAATTTCTCGCGAGATGATGACGCTAAACACGCGGAAACTGTTTACGTTGGTAGCAGAGGTTCATGTTTTAGCCGCGACTCGAACATTTTTTTTGCTTGTTTTAGTGGCATCTTTTCGCGTGTTTTGTGTTCACTGTGGGTGATCAGAATGGGAAAAGCTGATTTTCTCTCCCCCAAGGCGATTAGCAACCGTATAAAATCCAAAGGTCTCCAGAAGCTGAGGTGGTATTGCCAAATGTGTCAAAAACAATGCCGAGATGAGGTGAAGTGTTCAGGAAGTCTGTGCTGTCTGCTATATTTATTTATTCAGGTGTTAGCTTTACCTTATTGAACCTACCTATGTTGACAGAATGGCTTCAAGTGTCACTGCATGTCGGAGTCACACCAGAGGCAGCTGCTGCTGGCTTCCGAGAACCCCAACAAGTTTATGGACTACTTTTCTGAGTGAGTCAATCCGATTATACCTTAGCTGCATTTGTGTTAGTAATATTCTAACTATACGGCATTTTTCATATTTTTTTTATTCTGTATTAGTGAGTTCAGGAGCGAATTTCTGGAGCTACTCAGGAGACGTTTTGGTGAGTCCTGGTGAGTCCTATTATCAAGTAAGCGTCCTTTAGTAGCACCCAGACACTGTCCTCCTTCCTCGTCTGCAGGAACCAAGCGAGTGCACAACAACATCGTTTATAATGAGTACATCAGTGACCGGGAACACGTCCACATGAACTCCACACAGTGGGAGACTCTGACGGATTTCACCAAGTGGCTGGGCAGAGAAGGTAAGCCGACTCAAACAGTGATCGATATCCAAACATCTCTCTCTAACGCTGCTAATCTCACATGGACCAAATAAGTAGGTGCTGTTACGTCTGCATTGAGGAAATATTATTCTAAATACGCACTGGTCTCTTCCTAGGTTTCTGTAAAGTCGACGAGACGCCAAAGGGCTGGTACGTCCAGTACATTGATCGGGATCCGGAAACCATCCGCCGCCAAGAGGAGCAGGCGAGGAAGAAGAAGCAAGAGCTGGACGACGAAGAGAGGAGCGCCAGGTTCATCGAGGAGCAGGTCCAGAGAGGCCGAGACGGCAAGGAGACAGAAGTGAGTACCGTCACGTCAAACTTCAGCATTAGACCCGGTCAGTCACATGAAATCAAGACTAAGAGCGACTTTAATATGATTGAAACAAATGATCTTTTGTTCCTTAGGAAGCTCCAGTTTACACGGAACTCCAGCGTGAGAGTGAAGAGGAAAAAGGTCAGTTTTGGGCTGCGATCAGTGATGGTTTTAAACGTTCACTATAAAGTCAAAGTGCTGTATTCGCTCTGTCTAATTTTTATTTTCTGGTCATGTTTTTCTTTTAGTTGCTTTCAAACTCGGCGCCTCAGCCTCTACTGCTGGTACTTCCAAATCCAGGTACACGTACTCCTGAGCAGACTTTCAATGTCAGACACAGCAAGCAGGTATAAATATATAATCACGTCCGTGTTGTATCTGTTACGGTCTTCCTGTAGTTCTGCTCTGGGTGCTGTTACCCTTAAAGCAGCAGCATCAACCAAGAGAAAAGAAACACCCAGCAGCTCAGAGTCCAGAGGGGAGAAGAAGAAGAAATCTGCCTTGGAGGAGATCATGGAGGTAGAGGAGATAGATTTATTGTGTCTCCCGTGTGTGTGGTTGTTGCAGCTGCATGTTCTGATTGGATTATGCGTCTTTTTGTTTAGATGGAGGACAGGAAGAAGAAGAAGCAGCAGTCAGTGAGGACAGATTACTGGCTGCAGCCCAACATTGTGGTCAAAGTCGTCACCAAGAGACTGGGAGAGAAGTATCATAAGAAGAAGGCTGTGATCACGGTGAGAACGCTTTATAATCAGCATATAATTCAGGTTTTGATGCTTAAGATGAGACCTGTGGTGTTTAAAGCAGCTGATCCTTCTGCTGTAGGAGGTCCGGGACCAGTTTACGGCTGTGGTGAAAATGGTCGACTCCGGGGACAAACTGAAACTGGACCAGAACCATGTGGAGACGGTCATACCTGCACCAGGTGAGCCACCTGTAACCCTAACAGACTGGCGTCCAACATGTGGCTTTAACACTTATATCTCAGCTGTATTTGTCTATAACCTCATCGTGTCGCAGGTAAACGGGTTTTGATCCTGAACGGTCCGCACAGAGAGACGGAGGCTCTGCTGGAGGGGATCGACGAGAAGAGCTTCAGTGCTACGCTCACGCTCGACTCTGTACGTACGGACTCTGTCGTCTTTAGCTTCATTCTCTGTCCGTGTCTACACTTTAAGAAGGTTTAAACTGTGTGTCAGGACGTGGTTTCTGATTCACATGTTAAAGGACCAGTTCACACAAAAAAACAGGAAGCATTTGTCGTTTATCTCTTTTGATATTTATCCGTGAAAATAACTTGTCCACTTTTTGACATCTCTGTTACTATGTGACTCGTTTCCGGTCTTATTTCTACTTTTTGAATAAAATCTATTTAATAAATTAAGCTTTGGTTTCAGCTGAATTAACACACTGCTAACTCTTCTGACACAGAGTAGAGGTGACGCTTCTTCATCTCCTCTCATCCTCAGGGTCCACAGAAAGGGAAGAGAGTGGACGTCGCATACGAGGATTTCTCAAAACTGGCCTGAACCAGCAACCCTCCAGCTTCATAGGACTCTACCGTGTCAGAGTTACTTCCACATCCCACATTAAGATATCACAGAGAAACGTTGTGTTCAGTCGTTTATTTTTATTAATATTCATTGTAATAATTGCTGATGTAAATTTTTGTCCAAATAAAGTCAACAAAAATGGCGTCTGGTGTTTTGAATCTCAGTTTTTTTTTGTTTATGGAGAAGAATATCAAACGTGGTAGAAATGCGACGTCACGCGCGAGCACAGAGCATCTAGAGGAAGCTGCTGAGATCTGGCACGATGTAGTCTGTGTAGTGGCCGTCGATGAAGCCCTTCCCGCTGTTGTGAATGAACCAGCAGTAGACGTTGGCGCCCTGCCTCGTGTCGCTCCTGTAGTCCTTCTGCCAGCCCCTAACACGCACACACACACATTGTTCGGGTTAAAGACGAGTGCGTTCCTTCAGCATCTGGTTACGTGCGAGTTAAAGTGTACCTGGTGACGAGCAGCTTGTTGCCTTTCACTTCCATTGTTGCTTCTTTTTTCAGGGGGTCGACCCCTTCGTGGACGTCGTACACGCTCACCTCAGGCTCTCTGGAAAACTGCCCTGTGTGATTCACGCAGAGTTTGTGTGGAAAAATCCTAATTTTGACATTTTTAGTACAATTTTTTTACCTTCTTGTCACAAGCTTGTTTCTCCAACCCTGTGATCGGATGTGAAACGTTAACAACATACTGTACCTATGAGCCCGTGCACTAGAGGGGAGTACTGGTTCTCGTTGGGGATGTAGACACCCAGGAAATCAACGCTGACGGGATGTTTCTTCCACACACGGTGAAGCAGCACCATCACCTGGATGTTCTCATTTATTGTCACCGTGACATGAGAGTTCTTCACAATGGAAACCCTCACCCTGAAACACGACAGCGTGGGACAAAATGACCCGGGGGCAGAAGCAGCGAGTCAAACAAACGTTTAAAAGCGCGGTGATTACCCATCCTGTGAGACTTCAGCAGTGGCCGCCCAGGTGAAGGTGTGGTTGCTGCTGCCGTCCCTGAAGGCGATCCTGTCTGTGTGGACGGTCACGCTGACGCCAGCCGGCTGGTGGCCGACCGACACGGTGCCAAAATAGGTGCTGAGTTTGTTTTTGTGCACCTTCTTAGAGCTGATTAACTGGCCGTTCACCACCACACCTTCAGGACGGGGGAGAAGGACGGAGACGGGGTTCAGTCCCTGCAAACATAACCCTAACCCTGATAAATGCCCTAGGGCTAGCCAGGAGTGCAGCACCTGTTCCCCTGTCGGACACCAGGTTGAGAATATGACCGGGTTTGGAGTCGACGTTGAAGCAGACGTCTGTGTTACTTCGGGGCAGGTGGACGATGAAGTGAGGGTCGTTGTCCACTGCATGAGAAACACCGAGTCTGTTCACGTGTGAATCAGAAGCGGCGGCGTGCAGGGTTCGTGGCGGCATGTGTGTATGTGTTACCTAAGATGACCTTTCCAGGCAGCGACCATTCCTCTGGACCCTTCTCAACCTGACTCGGGGGGGCCGGCGTGTTCATTTGGATCCAGGGTGGAGGCTGGTAGACAACATTGACCGGAGGCACATGACTTCCTGGTCCTCCTACGCCTCCTCCTACATACATGACATGGTTTATTGTACTTTTACACGTATGGTTTATCTGTTTGTTACCTTTTCTGTTTTGTTTGTGGTTTCATTACTCTTCTTCTTTCATCTTATAGTGTCTGTTGTGGTTAGTGTATTGTACATAATTCAGCTCTTTGTCAGGCACCTGAGCAGCAGCCATGTTTAGGGTCCTTAGGCGAGTCCGCCAGCAGCCTCTCCGTGGCGTCCTCGCTCTCCACCAGCAGAGCAGTGAGTGGAGTGACGAACTGATGCTCCACAGCCAGCGACATGATCTTTTTGGTGATCATCCTCTTATTGGTAGCTGTTGTTGCCAGGGATCTGCGAATGGTAAAAGAAACAGTAGGACAACGGTGACATCCATCCATTAGAGTGAGTTCATTTCCTGTTTGTTGCACACGTGCTGCAGGTCACTGTGCAGCCTCCCGTCTCTCACCTCTCAGAGATCATTTGCTTGATAGTGATGTAAGCCCACATTTGTCTGGCGAAGCCTGTGAACGAGTGTTGGTGCTTGGCCAACTCCGCGTCCAGCTCTGATGTGTCCGCCACCGTCTCCAGTATGACATCCATCCGAGCCTGCAAGACACGGGGGGGCAAAGCAACACTCTCTGACGATGGTTACCAGCAATGACATAGTGGTGAGCAAGTAACAAAGACTGTAAATATCACGTATCCTCAATGTCAGACTTACAGAAGACGCAGTGGTGAAGCTGATCAGCTTGTTGCTCTCAGATGGCTGCACCTTCCCAGCCACCACCAGCTCTGAGCCACTGAAGTACTTATCGAAGCGGTTCTGAGTGACGTCTGACACTGAGTCCTCGGGGAACTGAACGAGGATTCTCCTCAGCAGAGGTGAGGAAACCTGGCTGTAAAATGTCTAGAGAGAGAGTGTTTCTGCCGTCAACGCAGGGTGTGACGCTGTGCTCCCAGATTCCTACGCCAGCTCTGAATGATGTGAATCTATATCTGATCACACATTTAGTAGACCAGCGTGATCTGGGTCATGCTGGTCTGCTAAAAATATGGTTTATTGATTGTGTTTTGCACAAATCACAAAGATGTTTCAGACATTTGTTTAACTTTAGAGAAAATGATAAAACACAGATGAGTCACAGGGAGTCGGAGAGTTGTACCCGTAGCTGCTCTGCAGCATCATGGTTGGCATAAATCCGCTGAGCCATGCCCCTGTTTTCCATGGCAATACGTTCCAGGAAGTCATAGTCCACGTCAAAGCCAATGCCCACGGAGAAGAGAGAAAACTCCTCCCTCATTACTCTCTTCACGTTCTTCTGGATTGTGCTGAGCTTGATCTCCCCTGAAAAAAAACATGTAAAACAGCTTTAGGGACTGATCCAGCGTCAGAATCTAGATCTCCGAATAAGCAGAAACCAGTCTCACCAACTGTGGGGTCTCCATCGGACACTAGGATGATCATGGAGACCGAACGGGGGTCAATTAGCCCCTGATTGGACGCCTTCATAAGCATTTGAACTGCCCTCATCAGGGCTTCATTGATGTTGGTGCCTGGTGTCAAAGACAATGCGTGTATGAGGTTATCAGCAGTCAGAGAGCCTTCTACCTGAAGGAAGACTACTATGTTCTCATACCTCCATTGGGTTTGATGTTCTGGATATATTTTTTGGCGTCTGCAATCTGAATGGAGGAGCCAGACACCAGCTCCTCACTCCAGCAACGCACATTGTGGTTGAAGTCTATGATGCTGAACTGATCGTCCAAGGTCAGGTCATCCAAAATAGCCTGCATGGCTTCTACTGTCTGCGCGGGGAGGTTGGAATTAAATGCAATTGGCAGACTGGCCACGCGGTGGCAGTGCTTTACAGGAGAAAATTCAGAAAGCCTTGGCTTACTTGCTTCATCTTGACTCCCCACATGGACCCGCTGACGTCAATAACAAACAAAATGTTTTTGGGAAGAGGGGAGAGGTTTGAGGGAGCAAAGAAATGGACAAAGTGTCCGTCGGAGACCTGGAGGAGACAGTTAAGGGTTAGTTTAAACACACTTAAACGATACACCTGGATGAGTGCGGGGGCGAGTGTGTGACACCTGTAGTTCCCCGGCATTGCTGTCTCGGTTCACATCATATTTGACAGTGAAGATGCCGTCTATGGCGCTGCCCGTGCAGTTGTCGCACTTTTTCTGCTGCTGCAGGTTCGGCTTGAAGACAAAATGAGCCTGAGGAAGGGAATGAGCCAATCAGGACAATAATTCCTGCACAGCAAATTTCTTTCCCCTCGATTCGTTCGTTAGCATCTCTCTGAGGGCTGTCCAGCGTTACCTTGTCTTTGGTGGTGACGACTTTGATCAGCTCTGCAAACTGCTGCCCAAGTGTGTTGGATGATTGCACCTCAAATATCCCTTTGGGCTCAAAGATGTACACATCCACCTAAAGAAGGACTGGGTCAAGCACATTTGCAAGAACACATACAGTTAAGCAAAAATATCAGGATATTCCTGCCTGGAACTGCGGGACCAGCCTCCCGGGCTGCAGGTAGAGGTTGTGCTCATAGAAACCCAGCTTCCTGTGCATCATCTCCTGGTAGTGAAGCTCAAACTCAATGTTACTGCCAGGAGGGACATGCACCTCTGTCTTGAAGGTCTCCATGTCTTGGGAATTAGCCCTGTAGAACAGAAACATTTCAGCCTTCACGAGGCTCCGGAGCTCTACAGAGAGGTTTCCTGATGAAGTACCTGACGATGCCTGCTGCTTTGCCTTTGGCTCTGGCCTGAGTGTACAAGTTCCTGGCCACTGTCTTCTCCTTCACTGAGCCCACAAACGTTATGCCGTTCACATTCCTACAAAAATAAATGGGAAAAGGTGTGACTGCACAGTACAAAAGGCTGTCGGGGTCTACAGAGCTGGTGGAGCTGTGTGGAGCTCACATGGTGAAGTTGGTAATGAAAGCTTGTTTGGGGATCTGAACGTTGAAGCCGATGCTCTGGGCTTTCGAACCCGAGTTGACCACCGAGCTCCTGACGGTGACGTGGGCAAAGCGGGACGTGATGCGGCTCTCTACCTTGTAGCTCCGGACCGTGATGTCATCTCCACGAATGGCCTGGGATCGACAGAAGAGGCGAGTGAGGAGATTTGAAATGTTTAAGGTTCGTTTGACTTCTCATAAAACATTAACAAGATACTGATTTGATTTCTTAGAACGAGAAAGACAGGAAAGGAGTTTGTGATGAACGAAGTCAGTAACCCGTCAGTCATGTGAATCTGATCAAACAGCAGCATATTGATTCTGAGATAAGGTTCAACTCTGTCACAGTGGACAGAGCTTGAACAACAAGCAGAGTCTCCTACCTCAAAGTCTTCCTGCTCCTCGCTGGTCAATATGGCTCTCTGAAACCAACAAATAATCAGCCTGACGCTGTCGTTTTCTGTTCTCATGCTGCGGTTTAGACACTTTGACATCACATATATAAAATAATAAGAGAAGTTGTGTGGTAGAATCTCTCACCTTGTACCTCTGCTGATGATTTTGTTCGTCTGACTGCTGGAAGAAACGATTTGATGAAAATCATATCAAATTTAACCTTAAAGCTGATTGAATATACGTTTTGTTTTTGTTTTTGTCGTCTTATCCAACACGTTTTAGACTTTAGAGAACTTTAGACTTATAAACTAACGGAGGCACAAATAACAAAATAAAGCAGGATTAACCCATAAAATGACCAGAAACATACATTTTTAAATGAGTTACTGCTTTTTAATTTATTTCAATGTTGACTGATCAACAGTAGGTTTCGTTCTAAACTGTTTTTCAGAGATTTCACCCTCCACCTTACCGTTTCTTCCTCCCATTCTCCATCTATCACAAACTCAAAGCAGCGGCCCTCACGCAGGAGCAACAGCCCCAGAAGAAGCAGCAGCAGACGTCCCATGTTTCCAGGCCTGTGGGCTCAGACACACATAACCTCACACACACATAAAAGACACACCTGGCACAGGGAGACTTATGGTTCTTCTGCTGGGAGCCCCCCGGAAACACAGCCCAGCCGAGAGCTGAAGGTTAAAATCCAATGAACTGGTCGACTTCTGGCCCCAGTCAATATTTGCCTTGTTTCATGTGAACCACAAAGGAGGAGGAAACATTGCACAGTAAACAGCGCAGGTCTGGTGTATTCACAGAGAGATTTCACATGTAACATTTAACAATCTTACCAACTTACTGTGATACAAAGATACAAAGCTGAAAACTTTCATGATACTTTCATGTGTAGTGCTGCATTATTCCCACAAGATGGCGCCAAAGCTGACTTAACTGTAACTTTACTGCACCGTCACAGCACAGTAGCTAGAGATTCAGAAAACTTTGTTAATCCCAGACAAAAGCTGAGTAGAGGCGAAGAAAAAACTACATCAACTATGATACAAATATATCCTTCCTCTGGGTGTCTTTACTGTAGACTAGAAAATGCTCAGTAAACACATCTGTCATGTTCTTCAGAGCAGCTGTGGCATTGTGAAGACAGAATTCTGTCTTTAATGAAAACCAGATTGGTTATTTCTCCTAACAGGCTTCTTCACAATGAGTCAAGAAAAATAAGCTGACCTGTTTAAATATATTGTATGATCCAGTATCATGAATCACTGTGTCTTCACAGTGTTAATATTTTTTGTTTATAAGTCACAGAGAGATATAAGACAACTAGAAGAGGAAATGAAAACTCACAGCGAATCAAACCATCTCAAACAAACAAGAACAATTCAAATGAACCCGTTGTAAATAATAAACCGGTGACAAACTGCCTTCATGGGTGTTAAATCTGGAGGAGTTGTGAAGGGGTCCCTCAGCACCGGGCTTCCACCCCCACCCCCGTCACCATCTTGAACGTGAAACACCTTAAAAGTGGGGACAAAGTGCGCATCCCTCACTGCCGCGTCCTGAACACCTCATTCTCCAGGGCTTTGCTTTGAATGAACACGGACACCGCAGCTCACCAAACAGCCTCTCCGTCTCAGGAGTGGGACTACACATGCTGCGTCGCTCTCCTCCCGCGGGTGGGCGTGTGTTTCTCCTCCAAACCGCGTCACTCCTCTTTCGGGTCGCTCTCATCTGGACAGACGCACCAAGACTCGTCCCCGCGCGGGGGATAATGTCCCGTTCATCTTTCTGACTCCACGGAGCAGGACTTCAACATGCTGCTGTTGGCGTTTTTAATCTGTGTCAGCCCGACTGTGCTGGCTCAGCTGGAAGAATCTCCTTCTGAAGATGATGCCGATTCCGATTTGGCAGATTTTGATTTGGACATTGTAAGACATCTAAGGACTAAACGGTTGGACATTCTGATATTTGGATCTGTTTCTCTGATTGTTTTTGTGCCCACAGGCTCCGCGCAGGCTCCCCCGGCAGGTGAAAACCATACTGTCCAAGGTAAAGCGAGGTTTACGCACAGGTCTAATCAACTTATTGTAGCGAACTCACATCCATATAAAGCAGCATATACAGCCATTAATATTTGACTGGTATATATATATATATATATATATATATATGATTGTTCTGTATTTGCTTGTGAATCCATGACCTAGTTTTTTCGGATCGATTCCGTTTCCCTAAACTTGTGCGCTTTGGGTGTGACGCACAGAGATCCGCCAGGCGCGCAGATGTGCCAGAAGAGATGTAATGTGCTGGGTCACAGCTCATGGGAACACATTATAAAAGCTGTTTGGTTATTGTTACTATGGTGAAGTCCAGCTTTGCTGGGATGAACTAACTCTGCTGGTAAGAAAAATAAGAAGGTGAGCGTAAAACCAAACCAAAGCCAAATGTAGTGTTTCATGTTTCCGCTGCAGGAGACCAAGCCTCACATCCAGGAACTCTCCATCAAGACCACCATCATCTCCCGCTATGCCTTCACTGCGGTGTACTGCGCCGTGCTCAACCGGCACTCCGCCGCCACGGAAGGCGTCTTCCAGTTTCAGATCCCCGCCGGCGCCTACGTGTCCAACTTCACCATGTAAGAGGCAAAACCAAAAAACACCAGAGGGTGATCAAAACACACACATTCACACCTAATGGAGAAGGCTTTTAAGTTTGTGGGAAATGTTTAAACTCTGCTGAGGAGCATGAGCATGGAAGCAAGTTTCAACTTCATAATTCTATTACAAAAAAGTTCCTGAAATAAGACAAAGACACAGGTTAAAAACAGACAAACACCTTTTCACAAGAAAATGCACAAATTAAAGAAAGATCAGAGGATTATTTATGGAAAGATTTATAGTGTTTCCGTTGCTATGGAGATGTTAGCAAAGAGACAAGAAAGTGTCTCCGTTTACACTGCTGTAAACACACACACACACAGTAGCCAGAGTTCATTCATGCACAGGGATGGTAACCATAAATGCAAACCTTTTGTAAGAGAAACCCCAGTTGAACTGTGACAATAGGGGGTCCTGAACCTCTCTAATCCTTGACCTTTGACCCCTGGGAATTAGGATCATTGGAGGGCGTGTCTACCAGAGCGAGGTCAGGCCGACGGAAAAGAGGGTCAAACAGGCGAACGGCAAAAACAAAGAGTCAGGTGACGCAAGGTAAGAGAAACCTGAGACGTGTGTGTGACTCGTGCAGTTCAGCGTCTCGTCCCACCACACAGCAGCACTCGCCCCTTCTGCTGTTCCTATTCTGCAAGCACAGAGGTGACATCATGCTGTAACTCCAGCAACTGTGACCTAACTAGTGACACGTGGAAGGTGTGACATCACATTTCCAGCTGTTGATGTGACAGTAGCAGTTCACTGACCTCACCGTGAACACAGAGGAACGAGGGGGACGTGATGAAGTGGAAGATGTGACGTTATAGGCACAATCCTCTGCTTCCATATTTATGACATGACATCACCGTTTGGACTGTTGCTCCACCCAATCTCCACCTCTGCTTAACTGTCCTGTATAAACAGAGGGAAGAAAACTCTTGTTGTGGTGTTTGAAGTTGTTAAGTTGTAAATGTGAAGCTATGGGCTGCAGCTGCGTAGCTCAGAATCTGCATCCGTCCAAAGGTAAAAGTACCTTTGAAGCTCAAGATCAGTCTGACAGACACAGACGGGTGAACGTGGTGTCCGTGTTCTGATTGAACTCGCTGGAAAATTTCCTAAAAAAGTTGTACTAGTCCTGTTAAACTGTAGACATTGTGAAGTGACCCGTTTGTCCCACTGTTTCCTCCTCCCCAGTCCTGAATCCGATTTGGAGATGTTCAGGATTGCAGTTAATATACCAGGTAGGAACCGGGCCGTCTTCCTGCTCACCTACGAGGAGCTTCTCCAGCGCCGCCTGGGACGCTACGAGTATGTGACCAGCCTGCGCCCGCTGCAGCTGGTCAGCCGCCTCAGCCTGGACGTCACCATTGTCGACCACTCCCCGATCGCTCATCTTGAGGTGTTGCCACTCCGCAACGGCAGAAGCAACGGTGCTGCCAACACTGCAACTGGACCTAATGCATCAAAGACACCAGGTTTACATAGCACAGCAGCATCGGCGTCGTCATGTATCTCAGCTATCTTCTGGTTGAAACCTCACTGACATGCATATTTCACACAAACACACTTCCTGTTTTTGTGCTGCAGCCAAGCTCCAACCCCCCATTACCACTCTGATAAAAAACGAGAAGAACGTCTGCAAGATCACCTTCAACCCCAACATCGTCCAGCAGGCCAAGATCACCACCAGTGGCATTCTGGGGGACTTTGTGATCCGTTATGACGTCCAGAGAGAAATGGGAATAGGAGACATTCAGGTGGGAGCATGTCCTGAACATAGACATGAGTAAAGTATTTGATGTAAAGGTTTCCCATTCATTTCTCTGGCTTCCTTCCAGCAGCTCCAGTCCTCTGCCGAACCACTGGCCGTCTTCAAAACTGTTTTTATGTTTTACGTGTTTTACTTTCCCAGGTTTTAAATGGCCACTTTGTCCATTACTTTGCTCCAAAAGACCTGCCGGTGGTGCCCAAGAACGTGGTGTTTGTGATCGACACCAGTGCCTCCATGTTGGGGACTAAGATGAGACAGGTAAGATCCTTTTAGAAACTGTTGCTAAGGAACTTGAAGGAATATTTTACTGTTCACTTGTGCAACCCGCTGCTAAAAGGCCCGTACACGTGAGCTACACGGAGGATCAAGTTTGGATCTGTCCTCCATCTGCAATAGCGCTATAATCCCGTCAGCCAGACTGAGCTCTGCTGCTGCCATTAGCAGAGAGCACGGAAACAGAAAAAGACAAAAGACACGGAGAGGCAAGAAAGAGAAGTGGAAACCCCCCCCCCACACACACACAGCACAAGGCCACGCTGTGAGGGAGGAAGGTCAGTGTCTATGGGGTAATGGAACTTTGCAGACAACAGCACCCATGATCCTTGGACCGTCCCCCCACCCTCTGCAGCCCCCAGCGGACCACATGAACAGACCAACAAGTGTGTTTGATGTGGCTTCACAATAGAGGGTTTCAGTGTAGGTCAGTGTGTGGTTCTGACCCTGCTGTATACAGCCTGTATAGACATCTAGAACCCCCCCCTAAAATATATATCACACCCACACTCTGAGCTGCACATCTGGAAAATTCAGGACAGCGAAGTAGGAAGAAGATCTATGTGCAACGTTTGTTTTTCTTTCACTCGTTTTATTTTAATGTGGCCGCCAAGACATTAAAGACTCAATGAAACATGGAACGTTTGTTCCTTTTGTCACGTTGCATGAAAACATGAAAACGCTGGACACACTGGATGATGCTTGGCCAACGTCAAGCCAACAACTAAACCGATATCAAAGTGTAAATATGAAAGTTTCTGCTGATTTACAGTCATTTGTGATGCCTGAGTTCCACGTTGACTCTGATCTTAATTCAAAGAGTGGAATAGGTTGAGGAGGAAAAGGCCGTGTTTGATTGATAATGTGAGTGTTCTTTGACGTCTTTACGTTTATTTTACAGAAAGAAAGAGACTTCAGAAACCATGAACTAACCTAGAACTCATCGTACAATACGCAAACTAAAGCATTAAATAAATGTAGTGAGATTTTATTTGAAGGACCGTTTGCTGATCGCACTTCCCGGAGCAACTTCTCGCTTACATATGTGACTCTCCCTCAGACTAAAGACGCCCTGTTCACCATTCTGAGGGACCTGCGTCCCGACGATCACTTCAACTTCATCAGCTTCTCCAATAGGATCAAAGTTTGGCAGGAGAGGCGTCTGGTTCCAGTCACCCCTTTTACTGTCAGAGACGCCAAGAAGTTTATTTTCACGCTGGCTCCCACTGGAGGTGAGACTTTCTTGTGCTCGTGGTTTGAAGAAACTCTGGCCTTTGTGGTGTACACAGATTCAAACCTCAGGCCAATAACAACCATAAAGTTTGACTTATGAAATCCGCTGGTGTCGCACGGCTGCAGGCACCAACATTGATGGCGCCATCCACACTGGCTCCACGCTGCTTCGGGATTATCTCTCGGGTGCTGAGGCTAACCCCAACAGTGTCTCCCTCATTATTTTCCTGACGGATGGACGGCCCACTGTTGGGGAGACTCAGTCCGTGGCAATCCTGGGGAACGCCCGTTCAGCTGTGCAGGAAAAATTCTGCATCTTCACCATCGGGATTGGGAACGATGTGGACTACCGACTGCTGGAGCGAATGGCTCTGGAGAACTGTGGCATGACAAGACGAATTCGCGAGGAGGCTGATGCCAGCGCAATGCTCAAAGGGTAAGGATCATAAATTTCAGATGTAGCTTTCCTTTTTTGTCTCACATGCCAATAAAGAAGGATTATCCCACAAAAATAACCTTTTTTAAGAAATAACCTGTTTTTAATATTTACAGATTCAACTATTACTTAAAGAAATAGTTTCTGTATCATATAAGTAGTCCAGCCCTTATTAGCCTATTAGCTCTCCTTAATCCCTCCTTTCTTCCCTCTGACACATACTTCCATCATTCATCAAGCTACGCAAGCGCGAAGGCCATAAATGTGACGGTGCTGACAACAGAGCTCTTTAATCATCTTCAACGTGTGACAGCCACAGACTGCAACAGCCACTCTCTTTCTCCGCTGGATTGTTTTTTTCTCCCCCCCTAACCTTCACACAAAACCCTCGGCGTCCCTTCGGCACTCAAAAGCACCAAGGTGTTTGTTCAGTTGAGCAGGAATGTGTGTTTGTGTTGGGAAATCTGCGTCTGGTTATGTGTGTGCAGGTTAACAGACTCCACAGATAATAGGCCTGGTCCTACTCGAACAAACACACTGGTTAACAAGTCAGGAAGTTTAGTGTGGGGAATTATGCACACACACACACACACACACACACACACACACACACACACACACACTTGTGCACACTTTATATACACTTCTTTATGAATGTGTACACAGACTCTGAAGCTTACAGAGGGTAGACAAGCATACCGATGGCCAGGAGGTGACTTAATTGAATAAACAAGACATTTGACGAATCTGGAATAGCAACCTGTGTCCCTCCCTCGAAAACGACCACTGTGCTAATGCATTTAACCAACATAGGTCCTAGAAATAAAAGTCAAATCAAAGTCAACAAAATGCATGATACCATAGAAGTCTGTCATGACTTTGGCTGCACTAGATCAACATCAGTATCACCAGTATCAAACAAACAAACAAACAAAAGGACTTAAGTGGGTCAAGATTGATACTGCAAACTCATAATTAATCCAGGTGAACAGTAAAATCAGCCCAGTGGGACAACACACAGAAGCAAAGGCAGACGGAGCAGGACATTTCTGCTACTAAACCTCAGAAATGTCGGACTTTGACCTGGAGGGGGGCGGGGGTGGTTCAACCTACCAGAAACAAATGTTTGTTCCTATTAATTTATGACTCACACCGTTGATCTAACCTCAACCAAGACGTTTCAATTAACTAAATGTATAAGTCAAATATGCCACCTGTTGTTCTTGAAAACAAAGACAAAAGAGCAATTTCCCCATTTAGGTAAGATAGGTAAAGATAAATATTTTATTTTCGCTATACTGATGAGTTTTTTATTACTCAGCTCAGCTGTATTCCAAGATGTCTTTCTTTTCCTTTCTAGATTCTATGATGAAATAGGGACTCCCCTGTTGTCTGATATAAGAATCAACTACACCGAGGACTCGGTCCAATATGTTACTCAACATGTTTTCACCAACTACTTCAACGGCTCCGAGATCGTCATTGCTGGCAAGCTCACCAACCACAGTGCAGATTCCCTTCACGTCCAGGTCACTGCCAGCAACAGTGACAGGAGCATCGTTCTGGAGACAGATGTGCCCCTGCGGCACCGACAGACAGAGACTGAGAACCACGTGAAAGCAGCTAAAGCAGCAATGGCAGCTGGTGCCAAAGCTCCAGGATCAGGAGGCTCACAGGGATTAGGAGACACTCTGGGTTCGATAGCCGGGGACTTTGTGGAACATTTATGGGGTTTCCTGAGTGTCAAGGAGGGGCTGCGGTCACGGCTGCGCAGCCAGACTAGCAAAGAGCGGGAAGACCAGACTCGTAAGGCCACAAACCTGTCGCTCACTTATAACTTCCTCACCCCCCTCACTAAGATGGTGGTGGAGAAACCCGAAGTCCTGGCTGAAGGAACCGCGGGTCCAGCAGTTGGCGAGGCTGTTTCAACTGCCAATGAGCTGCCAGCTGACGCGGAGGACAGAGAGCCACAGAAATCCAACGGGAAGCCGGGAAGCCAGGCTTCATCTCTGAGCAGCATGATGTCTGGAACGTCTGGTACCAGTACGTTAGCATTCGGATTTACTGTAGAGTCATACTGAACACTACTAGAGGCGATCCTGCTCATTGCACTAGATGAATACTGTTTGTCTTGTAGGTAAAGTGGAGAGAAGACCAGCCAAGAAATCCATCACCATTTCCAAAACATCAGGTGACTCTACATCCTCTTTCTCGTGTAAACGCTTACATACCTGCCTGTTTCACCTGGTCACCTCTGTGCTGTAAGTATATCCCGTTACACGGCTCCATGGTAAAACTTGAAAGAGAGGCGACGGGGAATGTACAGTGGACTCTCTCCCTGCACTCTCTGTGTGAGCAGGCTGTAATTTAGATGTTTGTCAGACGGTCGGTGGCGATCACACAGACGAAGAGCTGTTCGAGGACGCCTCTGAATGAAAAGAAAGAGGAAAGGGCACGTAGGGTCTAATTCAAATGCTAAGACAGGCACTTTAAACGTGCGAGTGTGTGTTCAAGAGTGACGGTGCACGTAAACACACACTGTGGGCGAATGGGACAGAGTTAAGGAGTGGATGCTTTACCGTAAAGGGCTCCATCAGAAGCAGTTAGCCAGGGCTAATGACCCGGTCATTACAGCTGCCCTATCATCTCACCTCATCTCATCACTCCTCTGTCTATGTTAGGTGGTTCTAACAAACTTCAGAGAGAGAAGACTCCAGCTGAAAACACTGAGCTCACTAATATCCAGAAATAAAAGTTCTGTGCTTTGAAAAGTTTTGTCCTACATGATGTCTATTTCCAGGCCGTGTTGCTAAAGTCTTTTAAAAGCTGTCTTTCTTTACCTCCCTTGTTCCCTGTGACTGCATCAGCGGATGGTGATCCTCACTTTGTGGCGGAGTTCCCCCTCAGTAAACTGACCGTGTGCTTTAACATCAACGGTGACCCCGGACACATCCTTCGCCTGGTCTCCGACCACAAGTTCTCTGGTAAAAGACACTAAAAACTTTACTCACAGAAAGATCAAGAGTAAATCACTGATGCTTCTGGTGGGTCGTTTCTGTTGCTCAGGTGTGACAGTGAACGGGAAGCTAATCGGTGCCCCAGCACCACCCGGCAGCCACAAGCAGCAGCGTACCTACTTCAGCACCATCACCATCGTGGTGGACCATCCCAAACGCGCCTACATCGAGGTGACCCCAAAAAAAGTCATCCTGGACGGGCGGGACCGCATGGTCCTACCCTGTCACTCTAGTGTGGCAGTGGACAGCGGTGCACTGTCGGTGGCTGTTGTAGGAAAGTCTAACATCACCGTGGTGATCGGTGAGAACATCAGCTTTGTGATCTTGCTGCATCAGTACAAGAACCCAGCCCCCTACCAGAGAGACCATCTGGGGTTCTACATCGCTAACAGCAAGGGGCTGTCACACAACTGCCACGGCCTGCTGGGTAGGCTACACATTCCCACAGATACCCTCAGAGAACCTGCCTGTAGTTCAGTGGGCCACTAAAATAGCTGTGAATTTTAAAGGAATTTACTGAAATCTACCTCCTTACCAGTTAACCATCACTCTTACTGTCAATAACTATATGTGTAATATGGTGTACAATTACCACTGTGCAATATACTGTATAATACCACAGTTTTTCAGATAATTATTTTTTGTGTCGTGCTGTTTTTTATCTCGTCATTTGTTTTTTGTTGTTCTGGAAGCTCTGTCACTAAAACATATTCCTTGTACTTGCAAGCGTACTTGGCAATAAAACTCTTTCTGATTCTGATTCTGAAAATCCACATTTCAGGGTCATTTGGACAAAAGTTAAAAAGTAAAAAATAAATGGAACGTTTGATTTACTTTCAGGTCAGTTCCTGTATGAGGAGGTGGGACTAGCAGAGCTTCCTCCACAGGGCGGCACGAAACCCTCTACAGTCCTGAAGGTGAAGGACCGATCAGTCCCGGTGGTTCGGAAGAGTCGACGGATCTACAGCGGGACACAGAACGTGGACTGCTGGTTCGCCAAGAACAATGCAGCCAAACTGATAGATGGACAGTATGAGGACTATCTGGCGTCACACATGTTCGACACAGGGTCACATGGGACTAACGGAGTATGAGCAGCAGCCGCATACTGGAGCTGTGGCATTTGACTGATTTAACTCTTTTCACCCTGCATCTATAATGATCACATTGCCACTGATCTTAATGATTTAAAAAGGCCACTTCTCCTTAATGCTTCTTCTTGCTGGCGGTCTTCTCCCTTGAATATATATTTTTTTACTATTTCTAATAGAAATTTCATATTTTTTATTATACGTGTATTAATTTGATAATTGTACATAAAACACTTAAACTTACATTTGAAGTTGTTTTCTGACATACTGTGACACTGATGGTTCCTTCTTCTCAACATACATGTCAACCTCACACCTGGTTACCATGGAGACCAACTAGTAACTAACCCCTTGTCCCAGCACCAATGACAAGTTTCGCACCGTAACAAACACACAGCTCCATAGTCCTCCCTGTCATCAGCTGGAGGTCACAGGGCTGCTGGCCCCGCCCACACAGGTGTGCTCTGACCAGGTCCCTCTCAGGCCGTCTGTCATCGCGCTGCCTCTCCCCAGCGTCTGAGGGAATTCAACACCAAACACTGGCTCGTGTGTCAATCATCTTTATTCACAGCACAGACGGGAGAGAAACATTCAGTAGGGTGCACAGCGGCAGCTGACGTTCTGTACCATTTCATCTGCATGTTCCTCATCTGATTAAGGAAAGAAGATGCATTCTAATAAAAAATAAAACATTACAGACGTGTATTTTAAATTGTAAACATATATATATAAAAAAGCACTTTCTGTTAATTCAATTCTGTAACAGAAACTGGACCACAATATATACAGTCAAATATAAACAGATTAAATAAATCTCCCAGAACCTGCAACGGTTAACATGGTCTACAGCAGGTAGGAGATTTCAAGTCTGGCTGTAATACTTTCAGCATTATAAAAGGTATGAGAATAAAGTTCTAAAGTTGAGAAAAAAATGTCTTTATAATAAGAAACAAAATCATAAAAATAATAAAGTCATAACATTTCAGGTTATATTGTGAAGCGTGTTACTCCCAACATGGCAGGTCTCATCACATTTTTGGAAATATGTTGATTTACTTTTTGCAGAGTTAGTGAGTTAGCTTAGCTTAATTAGCTTAGCTTAGCTTGCAGACTGGGAATACTGTAGTTATGG
This sequence comes from Microctenopoma stevenorrisi, assembly GCA_032270685.1. Lineage (NCBI taxonomy): Eukaryota > Metazoa > Chordata > Actinopteri > Anabantiformes > Anabantidae > Microctenopoma > Microctenopoma stevenorrisi. Next base: position 11,129,795 of record JAUMTR010000015.1, read on the forward strand.
TCTGGCTCTGTTCGAGGAAGCCACTTCTCTCAGCCAATAAACTGCTTAGCCTCAGATTAAACGTGTGTTGTTATTAGTGAGCGTCAGTGCTGGTGGACCGTTAGGCTGGCTTTCCTTGCGCCTTCCGTTTCTGTGTGGGTTAGCAATCTTACTAAAATGTTAGTAAATATGCTTGAGTATTTGTTAGCATTTATTTAAAGGGCAACTTCACAGATTTTCACATAATCTTCATCATCTTAATTTGATTCCAGTTTGGGGGTATATGTGGCCTAAATAAATGGCATTAGTGAAAATAAACCTGTGACTTCCCCATATTGTTTTTCCTGCTTCTTATAGAGGAGTTCTGGATGAGCAGGTCATCCAAGACTACAGCCTGAACAAACAAGCTCCTCCAGGTGACATCATGTGGAGGAGTTTACAGCTGGCAGCAGAAGATATTTTAATATAGGGAAGGCAGCGGGAAGTTTCATTTAATTTACATGTATTACATGAACTAGGAGCATGAACAGCAAGTTGAAAATCAGTAAATTCACCAATCAAATATTAAAATATTATTGCTATTCTCATAATATAACGACCCTTTCTCATTTATCTTACAAAACCTTTTTCTCAAACGCTGAAACCTTTATCTCAAAATGCTATTTAGCAAACAAAACACGATTTCCAGCCAAAGCAGTGGTTATAAAGTCTACATCAGTAAAATTAAAAATATCATTGGTCAAACATTGTGTTATATGGTCCTTCATAAGCATCCTGTCTAGAAGGTTTCCATCTACACATGTTATTGACCTGTTTGGTCCATCAAGGCTGTAGCAGCCAGAGAATCAAAGTGTGCATGATGAAAAAAAAACATTGAAAGGAGCCTGTGCAGTATGATTATAACTCCTCCTTCTCTAAAAAGGTGGTTTTAGTGTGATTATATGAGATGAAGTAAGGTTTTAGTGCATTTACACGTATTATATATAGATTTCTTTGTGTTCTCCACGCTTTAAAGCACAATCATTTCCAAATGTGGGGAAAAAAACCCTTTTATTTAACTCTTAGACACTTTGCCCCGTGGATGCTGCACTCCTTTTCCCATCGCTCTCTCGACACCCGTTCAGGCGTGGTCATTCTGATGTTCTCTTGCAGCAAACGATTGACACCTTCAGTACAGAAGAAGGCAGCAGCAAGTGTGTGCAGTGTTCACATTCACAGGTTATATGACCTTTAATGATGCTGATATTTAGACCTTTAATCTGACGAGATAAGGATGCAGGTTATTTTTGTCTTTGTTGTTCTTTCTGAGTCAGGTCACCTGGGTTTACACCATCACCCAGCTGGGTCTCGACGGTCCTCCTGAAAACTGCACATGGGGGATTTGTTCCCCATCGTCAGGCTCCTCTTCCCCCTCTGAAAGCTCATCTGTGTCCGTGTCAACTGTCAGTAGGACCTGGTAGCAGAGATTCTGTTAGTGGTCACGGCTCACACTACAGCGACAGCACCAGCCACAAGCTCAAAGACACAATGCTGACACATTTAAAAGCTGTGGTTTGTTTGGATTTTTCTCCGACCTAAAGCTGCAGTAGACAGAGCCTGTTGTTTAACTGGGGTGAAAACACATCTAACTCAGCTTTCAGTGCATTTGAATATACTTTAGGTGTGTTTATGTTTTTTATATCTGCAAGACTTGTTTTGACATGGTCACACACCGAAGCTTTCAAGCTAATTGTAGTTTGAGATATAAAAAAATATTCATACTGTATCAGAGCAAGTAAATTTAATACTAAACTCAAAGACTTTATTATTTACTGTTAGAACATAGATTTAGAAACTATGCACAAGCCACTAGGCACAACAAAAGCATTGTGCCCCCCCATCTCATCCCATTCAGTGCCCTCTATTAGTCATCCTCCGACCACTCCACTTTGCTTTCCATAACATCAGCGTGTGGAAACGGCTTCTAAATGTCACTTCTATGCCCGGGATGAAGGCTTGAGTTGTATCTGTCTGGCAGATGACCCAGGAGAGGGATATGCACCCATCCCAGTGAACACGAGGGTCATGAACCCCAAGAGTCTCCAGTTTGTCCAGTGGATCACCACCAAATCAATGCACTTCACAGTTCATGCTTGTCATCTTTCTGTCAAAGCACATGATTCTTCTGCAATAACGTCAGGTTTAAATGATCATAGCTGAAAGTGAGCCTGCTTACATCCGCTTAAGTTTTAGTCCTTTAGCAAACAAGCTGCAGGAAAAGAACTCGACTCCGAGCCGAGTTACTACGTTTCCACGAAGGCTGTGATTTGGGCGAACTAACCCTTTAACATTTAATTTCAATAGGAAAAAGAAAATGAAATATGAAAATTATTTCTGTCAAGATACCAATACTATATATACTAATATAATATATACTAATACTGAGCTCAGGTTCAGTGCAAATGTAGGGAAATGGAGACACTCGGAGTCATGTTCTAATCCTCGGTTTACAAGTCAGATCACATCTGGACTGATGCAGACTGTTATCATACAGTTATTCTCACCCATGAATCTTCGTCGTTCTCACGCGGCGGTGAGTCACTCTTCTTCACTGAGCTGTCACAGGAGTCGTCCAGGCTCTTCAGGGTCTTGTACTTCCTCATCATCAGGCTGTCCACCACCCAGAACATGATGGACTACAAGAGGACACGGGAACAGACAAGATCGGGGTTAGAGACGCTGCAGAAATAAGATCATGTAATAACACTACGGAAGAACTGGATCACTCACGTTCACTATAAAGGGCACAATGAGCAGGACCAGCGCCAGCTCCACCTGAGGGTTCGTGATGTAGCTCAGCAACACCTCCTGCAACTGCAGCAGAAAGAAATTATGTTTCCTGTGATTATTAGTAATCATATAAAAGTTACTATCACCGTTTCCCAACATACAAGAGCTCAAGAATATGTTTCACCACAAATACGTGTATGATGGGGAGGCGGGGGGGCTGTTGCTGTAGTGAGGCCAGTTTGAATAAACAAACACGATCCTGCTTCAATGTTCCCATTAGAATCAAAAGACGGCTCATTTTATTTTTCCCTCTTGTTTATCTTCAGTGACTTTCATCTCAGCCTATGATGTTGCCAGAGAAAAACCGGACGACAAACAGAACCGAAATAGAAACACAGGAAGTTCTGGTAAAATCTGCTGTTTTTTTCATGCAGTCTGGTGGACTGAAAGGTCAGTTAAGGATGTCACGCTCTGCTCGTTGGAATACACTTTGATGCAGCTAGCTCAAACGATGGATGTACGATAATACCACCGGAGGCCTTTTTTCCCACAGGACATGAAAGTAGCACAAGCATCTCTACAGTCTACGTACTTTGGACCATCCGGGGACCAGCAGCACCAGGCTGGTTACACCTTTCTCCAGCACCATGATGAGCAGGTAGATGCTGCACTGACCCAGCCAGGCTGCAGCCTGAGGAGGGTCACCTGGAGGACAGAGGAACAGAAGAAGAATATATGAATGAGCTGCTTAAACAGTTTTCATTGTTTTTAGGCAGTGATCTATTTCACTTTAGATTTAATTAATGATTTTTAAATCACTTTTGAATTTCACCTATAAATTAAAGGTAATTTTGGCTCGATTTGATTTTGAGACAAAATGATTGTGAAGCTTCTCCATGATTGTTACTGAGCTGCCACTCACAGCTAAACAACAGTTACTGAGCCTGACTGGTATGTATTAGTAGTCTTTCTTCCCTCAGTCTACACCTATCCAAGAGGTTCAGTATGCAGGTGTCCCGCCACTGCAGACACAAAGGGGGACAGGTCTGTCATTAAGACAGGAAGGGGAAGAAGCTACAGACAGAGAATGAACCAAACACACAAACTAGTGATCATCATTCACTGTTCCCAGCTTAAAGGAGCTCATCTTATCCAGTTTAATGAATATGCCAAATATTTAGCACTTCTGTCCCTCGGCTATCTGGAAGTAACACTGTTAACTTGAAACAGAGCGAGTGAATCTAATTTAAGGCCGACCCTCAGAGACAAGTGTTCACAAGTCCATCACTGTCGAGGAATGCACAGGACAGCAGAGAGTGTCTGCGTTACACCCGCTCCTGGAGTTAATCACTCGCTGAAGCCACCAGGAATGTCTCCTCTCTGCCTCCAGCTAACCTGCAGCGCCCTCTGGTGGTGGACAGTTTAATGTACAAATGATTTATTAATCATTAATTAGAACTCCCTCCTCCTACACAAGCAGTCCACTCACCATATTCTCCAAACATGAGCAACGTCCACTGCTTGTACTCCACCAACTTTGACACCAGCTTGACAGCCACCCAGATGACCAGCATCCCCAGCGTGGCGTCCAGCAGGAAGTTCATGAGATACCTGTAGTGAAAACGAGGAAATACGTTTTTGGTGACACATTCCCAGTGGCCACATCCCAAATTATCGCGGTTTGTTTGAGATGATAAACCACTCACAGGGAGCATGGGTCTTCTTTGGTGAGTGTGGACAGAAAGACGTTGGCAAAGTGGATGAAAAGAGCACCGATGGCCTGTTTGGATGTGTCAAAAAACCTGGAGAAAGAATTTTGCCATTTCACAAAAAGCTGAATAATATCTATTTCACAGTTTTACATAACTCTGCAGCTGTGTGAACTGTTGAGATTGCAGGAGGTAGTAGAGAAAGAAACGTTTCTAACCAGATTCTCCACGGGCGCCTGACTCCCGCCGGCTCGCGGAACCTCTTCACTGCAAACAGAAAAGACAGCCGGTCAACTAAAAACCACAAAATGTGTGTTCATCCTGCAAAACAACAGCATGCAACGCTGCTTCGTCGCAGTTTGCTTGACCTCCAAAATGAACAGTTAATAAAGATACAGCTTCGATCTGAACTGTGATAGCAGGAGCGATGATGATGATGAGTCAGTGGAGGGAAGCTCCTAAAATAGCTTTGAGGAAGAACACTCCTAACACAGGTCAGCACGAGATGCATGTCGCAGACCTGGCTGTGACTTGGATCACTGCTACTGTGATCATGGCTGAAGGGCTATTAATGCTCTGCGGTATATAAATAATGGAGGTGTAAATATTAACAGGCGCCTTCACCAGGAACGACGGTTCATACATGCTGAGCACAGAAAAGCGGAAGTGAGAAGAGCGGGGTGTTAATTCTGATACTACTGTAATAAGTAACCGAATGGAGGTCACAGTTCATTGATCTCACTCAAAGCGTGACCTAAGTCTTCGACACTTTGCTCTGAGGATTCAACTTCTGAACTCTGAACTCGGCTGATGAAATCACCCTGACTGCACGGACCTTTTTACAAAAAATGATTTCACACCGATAACTGATTGTACGCCATCACACACATATTTTCCACATAGCACATTAGCACTTTCACAGGATGTGAATGTAGAAAAAAATAGACGTGGATAATGTCCTGATGGAATATTCTGGGATGCTGACTGAGAAATAACTAAAATCATGAAGCTTAAATGCAGTGCATGAAACCACTAGTGAATATAGAGTCTGTGTGCTCATGCATGTACAAATTGGTTTAGAATGCAGGTTTAGAATTGACCCTGCCCCAGATGGAGTTTTCTGCTGTAGAAGGACTAAGGCACTCCTAACAAGACTTGCGAGACCTCGACATTCTCCAAGTCCGCTGCCACAAAATCAGTTTTATAGCAGTCGATAACATTGTTATGTCTGAGCAGTTCCAAAAGCAGAGACTAAAATTACACCTCGCTTTAAACCGACATTACTAATTACAAGTCTGTGTCCTGGCACATTAACTCTCAAGTTTCTTTAAATCAGTCATTGTGGCTTTTTAGAGTAACAGTCATGCTGTTATGCTGCACTGCATTACAACCAGTCTACCACAAGGAACGACGCTGGCGAAACTTGCACTAGAAACATAGAACATTGTGTCGCTGCTTTGCTTCTCGGAAACAATACAGGTGTGGTATGTTATACTGTCTTTATCTGTGGTTAAATTAGGTCCTAACAGCAAATTCCGCGCATAGATACATGACAAACACCTCTTAATTTTATTAAAATATGTGCATAAGTATATACCAACAGTGAACATACGAGATGTTCAGTGTTCATTGAACGTAGAGAAACATCATTTTTTTTGTAATTAATGCACATCAATTATGCCGAAATGAGCAAAGAATAGTTGTTTTTATGTTCATGTGTAAATACGTGTTTTGTCTGCTATGCCTTTCGTCCCAAATGGGAGCAAATATTAAATCGACGCATCTTCCTAAGGAGTTCGGAAACTAACCAACAAGCTAACATCGTTGGTGAAAACAAACGTCAACACAACGCCACCTGGACTCGAGTGGCGTTTAAAAACGCGTATTTCTGCAAACCGCCCGACACCGACAGTGCTGTGACACCGTGGACGTTTCAGAAGCCAGAACAGCTCGATGGAAACGGGCACGACACTCACACATTAGCGTGCTGAAGGCGACGAAAGCCATGAGTCCCTGGATCACGACGCCGAAACTGTGCATCAGGGCGCCGTTGTCGCAGCCGTGGGGATTCGCTTTGTTGATGTCGGACATGTTCGTGATTTTAAAAGGAGCACCGTCCAAGAATCTTTTCACCAAGAAGATGCCGCTGTAGCCGTACATGTCCATGTTGACGAGATGAAAACAAAAGCGCCACTTCCTTAGTGAAGCTAAGAAGGACTTTATTGACTCGGTAAAAACAAACGGACGGATTTCACGTGTCCGGGATCGAGTCGAAATTAACTTTTCCTTTAGTGTCGCCGGAGGCTGGTGCTACATCTCACGATGCTAAAGAAAACAAAAGCGTTAATCGGTGACTCGCGTCCATGTTTCTGACACGAAGACACAGTCAAGTGCCCGGAACAAAAAGCCCCGCTTCCGGTAAGTGCCTTTCAAATTAAAGCGTTGGCTGATCGCCTTAGAACAAATTGTTACAACTATCAAAAAAATCCCCTTTTTCACAGTACTACACAGTATTTACATAATTATATTACATAAATGTTTTCTTGCTTGTTTGCCTAAATGTATGTTAGGGCTCCCCAGGAGTCTGTGGCATTTATTTGAATTTAATTCAATGGATAATAAATAAGAATAATTGAGAAAAGGAGCATAATAATATGAAAAGACGTAATGTATAATAAACAAAATGAAGGTTCAAACAAATCAACCACAAGTTACCCAAAATATAAATTATTTAGGGTAGCTATTTTCTTAGAAGAAAAAAGCTGCAAGCTGTTCATGCAGTCTTTTTTAAAGTATGTTGTTTTCTCAAATTAGCTATTTTATGTCGAATTAAAGAAACTTATATTGAAGTTTATTTGTATAAAATATAAGTCCTTTCTGTATATAAAACGCATTATTGTGCCAGGTGTTTTTCCACTTTTTTTAAATAACCTGCAAATCACACTATAAACAGAATTATCTATTATGGGGGCTAGGGGTAAAATCTTTATCTTGCACCACATTTAATATTAACATAACCATAATAGAAAATACATTTAAATCAATGAAAATGTTTTTTTCAGGGACAACTGTAGATGATAATCAGTCAATTAAATCGCCTAAAATTTGATTAAATGGAGTCACCTGCTTAGTTCCTCTTTATTTTGAAGTGGCAAGTCCCCGACTTCCGGCTGCGCTTCATTTAGTTTGACGCTGCTCTGCGCGACTCGGTGCAGAATTTCTTGAATGTGCGCGTCACCGCGCCGGAGCCTCTTCGTTTGACTGTGTGGCCTCGGTCGCGCGCACGAGATCCCACGAGGTGAATCTGTACCTCACGTGAAAGATAAAAAATAAATGAGAATTTTAAGTCAAGGGCTTGTTTTTTCTGGTCAAAGGTTAGTAAATATACTGAAAAAGAGGACCTAGCACGTAGATCAAAGACATTGTTCTACTGTTGTAAATATGAAGTTCGCAAATCAGTTTGAGATACTTTCAACCTTTCCAAAGGATCTGATTTAAAAATAAGGACCAGATGTTTAATATATAGGCATTTTCCTTTTGGGAAATTTCAAATCAAGCTTTGAAATAGATAATTCAACATACTGTAGTGAGGAACATATAACACACAACATTTACACAAACCACAGAGACGTGGGTTGAACACAGTGTCAGTGACTAAATGTTTATTCCGATGTTTCCCCTTAAACGACACTAACAACTCAAATTGCTACCGGTAAATCTGATTAACGAATTATCATGTCAACGCAACCACATTCAGTCCACGCCACTGGCGAAAAGCTGCATTTATTCCCATTAACATCACTGAATTAACGACTCTCCTGGAGATGAAGACGAAGGACAACGGAAACAAGTTGTGTCAGTAACCAACAGTTGGAGTCAACTGCACCTTTAGACCCCAGGAGCAAAAGAAATGTCTGTGTGCACAAGTCGCATAAGTGCGTGTGCGTGCGGATAATCCTTCCTCCAGCGCGCTTGGGAAAAGCTTCTTCTCTGGCAGATTACTGGAGCGCGGCGCACGCTTCAGCCATCTGTTCCTCCAGCGGCATCACACCGACAGCCGCGCCTTCTCCTGTCCTCACCGTGCTTCCATTTTCCTCTCTATGAATCACTCTAGAAATACAACGCAGTTAACAATTAAAGTTGGGAAATTTCAAAATAAAACCCAGTGTTTTAAGTGCTGCTATTTGTCATGAAAGCGTGCGCCGATTTTGTAGCTCGACGCACGCTTCTGTTAAGTGCAGTAAAACTTTGACCAAATACTGCATCATACCGGGAATGACTCTTACTGACTGCTGCTGATATGATCTGTCAGTTTCGATGTATTTATGTAAACAATGGCAAACTTTGAACTGTGGTATGACTTCTTATCAGAAGTTGTGCACCAAGCTCCTGCCACTAGAGGATAGTGTTTGTCTTGCATTAAGAGATAGTCCAGGTTTGTTAACACAACAAAAAATGTAGGATGCTTAATATTATGATATCAGAGAAGAACAGTTTGAAGAACATGGGGAAAAAACGTACAAATTATGTAAAGTGCAAATCATAAAAATACTAAATGATATATTTCCCAGGCGACAAGGCACAAGTGGTGCAACAATTCATATTTTATTGTTGTTTTATTATTGTTATTATTATTATCGTACTGCTGATAATAAAACCCGCTCAGAGAAGAAATACTTTGTGTTGGTTGTTTGGTAAATTAATTGCTTGAAAGCGCTAAAATAAAAGACTTTTTTTCAAGCAACGATAATAAATTGATGTATACTGATGTAGATATTTATGACTTAATGTCATCACATCATAATAATCTCTCACGTGAGGACAAACTAAATGACGACATGTGAGATGTGTTAACAGTTTTTCCCGTTTTGGGCGTCAACCGAACTTCGGTCCCTTATTTACAGTCCAGCTGAAATATATCTATTTTGTCACTGCACTAAAAGGTCAATGAAGGAGTTGGCTTGAAAATATCTGTGTGTGTTTCTGGACATGCGCAGACGGGATATGCCATATTGGAACGGGGGCAGCAGCAGCTGAAAGACGTCGCTCGCGTTGCTTTGCTCGAGCTCGCGAACGAGGAGGGGAGAAAAAAAAACGACGGGGTCTCGAGAAGGAGAGGCGACAAAAAACTTGGACAGGTAAGACAGGTGACGGCTCCGGTGGTCCTGAAAGGCTTCCCCGCGGCGGCTGCGTTTCGGTATTTTCGTTTTTTGTCGACGCAAGAAACACAAGGAGAGTTATTTTTCCTCCTCCTCCGCTTTAAAAATCCCGAAGTGCTCCCGAGGCGGTTTCTGTAGAAACGAGAAAATAGTCGCGAGCGTTTCGTTCACGAGCCCAAGTTGTTCAAAGTGTCTCTCACGCGCTGTAATTAACAGCTTTCCCCGGCGGAGAGGACGCTGTCTCCCGGCACTCACGGTAAAAACCGTTTATTTCGCTGGGTTCTCTCTGTGTTCGCTCATGTCATGTAATCTCATTTTTTTTTAGAAATGAGGCGAATTTTAATATTCTGCACGGAAAACGCAGAGTCGCGGCCGAAGCGTCGCTTTAACGCGTTTTAACGCCCGCGACGCGAAGTTGTTTTTGTAGATTCATGTCAGAAACGACACATTGCCGACAGTCGCCTGGAGATGAGTCATGTGGATTTTTTTTCCAGTCAACCATAGGTGCGTAAAAGCCATCGGAAAATACCGGACACTGCCAAAATGTCAAACCACTTTCAACATGGCGGGTTATGGTGTTCGTGGGAGAAAACTGCGCCTTGAAATCTTTGAACGAGGAAAAAATAAAATGATGGCAGATAACGCGACCGGTTCGGTTTCTTTTGATGCACCTAAACAAGGTTTAATCAATTAAATTCAAAGTGTGCATTTGGCAACTCCGTGGGAGTTTTTTTCCGCTGCAGTTTTGAGTGTGCAAAGTACACGACCGGAGTGGCAGCCAGGCTGCTGGTCGGCTACACCCCTCACAGCCTCATCTTCCTTATGTGCACCAACGTTTCCTCTTTCACTTTTACCAAAAATACTGAAGCTCTTTCGATGTGTCTGCTCCTAGATTACACGAGGCATATGAGATTAAGGTAATTTCCCCCAAATAAAGCCGCCACTCGCATGTCATGTCAGACTAATATGTTGCTCGTCCAGTCGGGCGATATGTTTTCTCCAAGCGTTTTGTTTCTCTTTGGGCACATTGGCAAAGATTATGCGAGTAATTGGGTTACACTGCGCGTATCCCTTTAATTATTTCTCTTTTTGCTGTCGGTCTGCAAATCCGGGGTTAACAGCTTCGCATTATTTCCAAGGATTCCTCCTCCAGATTAAATTCGTCACCACGATGAGGAGAAACAATAAAGAGTGCACGTTGCGGAGCCGACGTTCGTGCTCAGGATGAATAAATGATGCTTCCAGACTTCTTGTTGCTCCTAGGATATCATTTCCACGGAGCTGTGAGGTGGAGGAGTGTGAGTGCAGTCTTAGATAAAGGACACGTTAAAATAAAATCTATTGACTGTTCTGCTGGGAAAGATCCGTTTAACTCTAATGACTGTTGTTCTTTCCTGAGACTCGCCTCTCGTTGTCATCATTCAGCTGTTTGTGATGAGGCATTGTATGGTAATTGTCTATTAATGTTTCTTCAGAAAGACAATCACACGTTAAGAGAGAAGGGAGAGAAAAAGAAGCTGCCACTTCTCAGGAAATATCGATCATATCTTGGCTTTTGCCGAGCTGTTGGCAAACTAACTCCCAGCCTGTATTTGAATAAGGGGAGGACGTAGGAAAATATCAGACCTGACCTCTCCCATTTTTAGAAGACAAAAAAGCCTCAAAGCTGTAGGCTGTGTGTGTGTGTGTGTGTGTGTGTGTGTGTGTGTGTGTGCTGTAGGAAGCTGTTTCCAGTCATTGATGTTGAAATAAGAAAACTCCCCCCTCCCCTTTGGCTGCTGCACTGTTTTTCTGTTGGGTTTTTTTTGGGGGCCAATCAGGGTCAGTTGCTGTCTACACTTCATCATGTTTACTTGGTGGATCTCAGTGAGCATCACAGGCTTTTTTAATTGGGCATAAAACACACTAGCTGTATTGTGTACACAGCTATGTTCTAAACTGTAGGAATCTAGAGGAGGAAACAGAGGCCAAATTGTTGTGTCGGCCTCTGTTTGCCAGGAGGGAACAACTCTGGATGGGTCTAAAAGAGGAGAACCTAATAGGAAGTAATGCAATAAAACCCAAGCCCATGCAGTGGTAGTTAATCTCCTAAATCCCCCATTAACTCTTTGGCATGGATGGGTTTAGGGAAAGGCAGGAGGACAACACGTGGATGGCCAGTTCCCCATCAGGAGCTAATCGATAAAAAAAAATCTCAATCTAAGGCCACAGAGGCACAAATGTGCTGCGTCTGAGATTAACTCTCCCGTACTGGTTTAATCCCCCAGTGCCACAATCTGGGCTTGTTCTGCGGACATGCTGCAGGCCAGTAAGCTTCATCAAGCCCAAACAAAACTCCAGGGGGAAAAAAAGCTTGTTTCGGGGACAAAGACTGAGTCAAATAGTTGACACTGACCATCGCATTGTGACCAAAAAGCCTGTGGATGTTTTTCCCTCCCTGAGGCACAGTCTGTACTTATTTAACCAAAGACAAACTCACCGAGATCCTACAGCTAAAGCTAATAAAGAAGAGAAGATGGTTAAAGTTGATGACTCGTTTAGTGTTTTAAGAGAAGTTTCAACCTCTTCAAACCTGCTTTTGACCACTTTTACAAACTCGCATCCAAACACAGGAATTTACTTTAAATTCCCCAAACACAATGTGAATGTTCTTTTAAGGCAACGCCAGGGGAGTTATTTAAAACAAGTGGTTAAAACATTTGACCTTTTAAAAATTCCAGAGAACATCCGAAACTTTGCCAAGACAAGAAAAATGTCCGGGTGTATTTTAGTGAAATGAGCAACGCAGTTCATAGACATTCAGATGGTGACACATTTCCTGTTGTTGGGCTTCGAACTCCAGCACACTGGACCCGAAAAGAACTTTTTCACGTTTGTGTTTTCACACATGTCGCCTCATATGTTTTCTGGACAGCACAGGAGGACAATGACAGGGCTGCAGCTTCATCTAATGTGGTTGATGAAAGCCTCAGAGCCACTGTTTAAGTTCAAATCTAGAGCAGCGCAGTCAAAACAAAACCAAAATGTCTGAGTATCCATGAGGAGAATTCATCCTTCATCTTTCCATTTGGCTCATAGTGACTTGTTTTTATTATTAATGTACAAACTGATTTTTATTTTGCTAAATTTATCGATCAGTTAGTAAATAAAATAACAGAAAAAGGTAACAACTGCCCCTCGAGCTCAGGTAAACGTCTTAAAATGCTTATTTAATGTGATTAACAGCCGAAGAAGCCTGAAGACATCATCTCATTTAAAACGCGTTGCATATTGCCACAATTGAGAAGCTGGAACCTGCAAACGATCATTAATCTGAGCTCAGTGCAGCCTTTTAAAGAGCTCTAGTGAAGCGCTGGACGACCCATCCCTGTGAACGACTCGTCGCACCGCCAGTGGACGTGGATGAGTTCTAATGAGCGCTGGAGAGGCCTGAACTCTGACTGCAGCGATGTGTCAACACAGCTGAAGATTGTAGGGCACTTAGGCAAGAAGCACTGGTCATGTGAGTCAAATTAGCTCAGCTTGTTTACGCAATGGATGTATGCTGGAGCCACTTTAGGACATGTGTGTGTGTGTGTGTGTGTGTGTGAGTGAGTGGGGGGTGGCACACACTCACAGAGGGATGGTTGTGCAGTCTTTGTGGCCTCACAGTTCTGTAAATACACTCGGTTCAAACAGCAGCGGGAGAAGTTTCTGTGTGCTTTAATTATTTTTGGATACAGATCTCCTCCTTGTTGGATTCTCACTTATTGTCTGCATGTTTCAGGCTTTTGATTTTGAAATTTGACAGAGGCAGCCTGATGCTGGCTTGATTGAGGAGCGCTTTGTGGCAGCAGCGTGCCTCGGTGTTAATTACCAGGTTGACGAATGTGGGTGGAAGTCAGCGAGTGAGTCACTGGTGATGGGACTGCATGACAAGGGCGACCGCCAGACAAGTGACAAACAAGGCCTCTTGTTGTGAAGCTGATTTTCACATATTGTTGTATTTGATTATTCAACTCAGTCGTACCCGAGGAGGTCAAATTAGAAACTGTCTTTAATTGTGTTTCTGCTTGCTGATATATTCATTTATCACAGACACAGATGTCATTATGGGTTAGGTGGAAGCTGAGGCGTGCGGTGTTATTCCTTCATTTGTTGAGTTACAAGTAAGAAGACAAAGAGAAACGTCTTCCTTGCATTTAGATTTTGTTCTTGTTAGCTGTCGGTACCGAGCTCAGAGAGCCATTGTTAGGCTGATATGGTTTAAACTCGGAGGGAAAAATGTGCTGCTGAGCTCAGGACACCTCTAACTTCCTGTCTGAGCTTTTTAACTTTAACGAGATACGCAGAAACGCTCGGACGTCTGTCGGCTTGGTGCTTCAGACCCATAACCGTGAGCTCACTAGAGCTGATACAAGTCATAAAAGAACAGAACATTGTCCAGCAGCGATTTTATGATTGATTCACTGTAAAAGCTCCTTTTTTTTAAAGTAAACTTTCTTTGGTTGCAGCTTCTCCTTTGGGATGTTTTCTGTAGACCAAAGAACTAATCACATAACTAATCACCAAAGAAAAGAATCATTATGTGCCAGGTGTCCCTGGTTCGATTCCAGTCTTAGCGGGACGTCCTTCGTTCCAGGACAAACAGAAGGGGTTGTGAAATGATTCGTAGGCGCAGAAAGCATTAAAACATACATTTGTAATTGATTGTAACCCAGTCAGGAATATTAGCAGGAGAACACATTAATCTGCTCAACTTCTGGCCTCATTAGTTAAACTCATGTGTTTAAATTACTGCATGATTACATGTGTAGCCAACGAATACTTAACTTCTTATCACGCGTCCTCTTAATGTTCAGCATTAAACAGTGACACTAATTACTTTTACTACCTCCAGTGTCGTTCATGTCACTCCAGTTTTTCTACGTTTCACACCGGTTATCTGATGGAGTTTTACTGTGGTATGCAAACAGTGGGTGGCGGAAAGTATGCACACCTAGATATTACCAAACACAGGCGGGAGAGGCTCGTGCTGGTCTGCAGTTTAGAGAATAACAGGCTGTTCACTCAGCCTTTAATGATGCTGAAAACTGAAAGTTACGATTCCCTTCCCTTCAGCTGCTTTTTGCGTCGGAGCCCAACGTCTGGAGTTCTTCCTGGAAGTCGTCTCCTTAGATCTTGTGTTGATGAAGTTCAACTTGATGAAACTAAAAACTGTTTCAACCAGTGTTGTGTAAATGTAGGTGATTTTCCTGCGTTTGAATAGTAGACTGTGGAAACATTATTTGGTAGAGTAGCACTGTAATTTGTCTTTTCTCCTGCAGCATCACTGAGGAACGGGAGACATGCAGTGAGGAAAACGAGAACACTTCAGGTCTAAAGTTAACACTCGCCAGGAAGTGGATGATGCAGTCTCGCTCTCAGGAGCAGCCGCTGGCTCTCACCACAGCCAAGACGTACGGTTCGACCAATGGGAAGGAGGAGGAGCTGAACACAGGTGAGGCCCCATAGCTTTACGTTTATTTTGGAAATGTGGCCAGGTTGGTCTCATGAAGCCGTTTTATCAGTACGTCAGACACAGAATCTCTGTAGTGCAGATAAAGCTGGAACACTGGAAGGACAACATTTGGTTTTGTGAATCTCCTCTGAAAGCAACAGTTTCTATACTGGATGAAATACGCAATGCAACAAAAACATTTTGCAGATGTACAAACAATTGCTGGATTACTTTAAATGTCAAAGACATAGTTTCTTGATTCAGAGGCAGGAGAAGTTGTTGTCTTAGCTGCATTATTGGAGTGAGGGCATGTTGGCTCTGACACGCCTCCAGACGGGTTCGAGGTTAAAGTTTGAGTTAGTCGCTTATGAAAGATGATTTGTAACACGCTGTGTACACAATCACACACTCCCGATAACTTCCTGTGACGTCGGCGCGGCGTGCGGTCACGGACTGTTGCCTAACCCTTCAGCGAGATGCATCTTCAGTCTCCCGCTGAGACGCCTTGTTTAATCGCTTTTGTTCACGTAGATGCAGACTCCATGGAGGAGGAGGAGGCAGACTTTAACTGGGAGGAGTACATGGAGGAGACGGGAGCTAGCGCCGCCCCTCATACTACTTTCAAACATGTGAGTAACTGCGTGTGATCGTCACCTCGCGCTTCAGTCTCATCTACTTTGTGATCCTTTAAATACAGCCTCATA
Source organism: Microctenopoma stevenorrisi (assembly GCA_032270685.1). Taxonomy (NCBI): domain Eukaryota; kingdom Metazoa; phylum Chordata; class Actinopteri; order Anabantiformes; family Anabantidae; genus Microctenopoma; species Microctenopoma stevenorrisi. The sequence continues at coordinate 11,145,594 of JAUMTR010000015.1, forward strand.
CATAAGTACCATACACAAAAAAACTTTAATGACATGCTGGGGAGAGCCGGGCCTCGTCATCCCGGCATTAATGCCGTTCAACACAGCGCTCTCATTGGCTTTGTTTCCCTATGACGCCAGTGTCGTTAGACAACCTGTGCCGGTTTGTGAAAACACAATCGTGGGTAATTACTGAGGCACAAAAGAAAGCAGTGCAATGCATACAAACGCAAATCCTGCTGGCTCATAGTTTAGCTTTTCAAATGATTTAGTGCCAGAACAGCACATATTTTAATTTTAGCAGCCCTCTGAAGTCGAGGTGCAAAGTCATATATGGACAGTTTTATTTTTCTAACCTTTACTGAGCTACTGAAACAGTGAACTGAAAGAGTTTTCCTTTGAACAAACTAAGATGCCAAACTCTTCATGCGCTAAACAAATATGTGCAGTTTATATCTCTAGAAGACTGACTCATTGCATTGAAAAGTAACCACTCGCACCCGAACGAGGAGTGAAGAGGTGACTGCGTTTCAGCTGTGCTCTGGGCTCTGATTCACTGGACTGAAACTTGTATCTGTTACCAGAGAGAACCTAAGCGCAGCACGCTGGGTTAGTTTAGACCCTCAATCACCGTTCAGGTCAGCAGAGCCGCGTGAAGCCGCAGCCAACGGGGCTCAACCTCCCCTGCTGCTTTGGAGGGATATCACACATCTACGGGAGCGAAAGAAAATCCACATTTACATTAGTTTCATCAGAATTTTCTGTTTTGTTGGCTGATAATTGCTGTGTGTTACACTGTGTGGGTGCAAGGAAACTGAATCAAGGGGTTTTCCACCCAAAAAGATTCTGATGCAGTTAATGTTTTTTTTCTTCATGCTTATGATGAGCTAATAAAAAGAGTGATGACCTGAATAGTGATTACTTCCCAAAGCAAAGCTGAGCTTGCTTTAGTTTTAATACTGGTCAGACGTGAATTTAAGCCCCAGTAGAAAGGTTGTGTATTTAGTTTTGTGCTTTGAAACAAAAGAAAGATGAAAAGTACAACGTGGATCTATACAGCTGGAAATACAGGATGTGGGATGGTTTCAGGAGAAGCACTCTCCTGTTCGCACGTGTAAGGGCAAATGTTGGATTCACTATGTGATGGTCGCGCAGAACTCACTCACTGACACCGAACACACGTCCGTGTCTGTCGAACTGTTTTGACGGTTTTAAAAGGCAGAAACACATTTTCAGACTTTCAGTACTTTTGTTCCGGCATGGTACTGACTCGGCTCTACTCTACAAACGGGTACTTTGTTTTCTGCTGCAAATAGTACCCCCTCAGTGTAGCTGGTTGTCATAGCGACGCTGCATGAAACTGGTGTGAAACTGTTGACACAACCAGGAACAATGGAGGATATCGATGGGCAGAAAACGGGCCGTTGGTGCCTAAAACTTAGCTGCCTGTTCCCAAAACACGTCCCGGTGGGGATTAAGTAAAGGATGCTGTTCAGTGTCTTTCTGTGTGTCACAGCTCCAGGAGGAAGTGAAGGCAGCGGGACGAACGATGAAATAAAGAAATCAGTTTCTTAGAACAGACGAACTGAGGGACGTCACGAAGCGTTGGTTCACTTTCAGACGTTCTGCAGCTTTGTATGTTTTTGCACAGGATTGTGTGTTTTTCACTGCACTTCTGCTTTTAGTTGCTTTTTTTTTATAGTTGGTTTCAAGCTTCCGCCTGACTTAACTGTGCTCACAATCCCAAAGCCTGTTACCAAACGTTTACAGGGCTTTGCCCCCACTAGCATGTTACATCACAGGACGGGGCCAGATGGGGGAATGCAGTTGATCCTGGATGCGAAGTGTTGATCCACCTTAGCGGAGTCTGTGTCGGAGCGACGGGGCAGCTGTCCGCCTCGATGATGCTCGCTGCACCCGGCCGGCGAAGGTGGAGACGTGCCTGCTCGCCGTTTAGGATCTGGAGGAGTGTGATGGAGTTTCAGCCTCTTACATCACTCCTGGTGATGGATATAATAGGGGCGAGATTAGAATATGTAGTTTGTACGAGCTGTTGTGGTTTGAGTGGCTGCGGTCTCCGGGGGAAGTTGAGTTGTCTTGTTGGTAAGTGGATGTAGTCACTGGGAAACGGACCATGAATTCCCCAGTAAAATGTGATTCAGTGAAGTGGAGTCCTCCTCTCTCGCTCTCGCTCTCTCTCTGCCTGGACAAATTGAAACAGTGATTTCTCTTGGGTCCACACACACACACACACACACACACACACACACACACACACACACACACAGAGTCGGTGTTTGCTGCTGAGGCTGCCCGTAGCTCTCTTACATAAGCCAAAGAGTGATGCAGCACGTTCGCATTGTTGTAGCAGGAAGTCGCGGGGCCATTTGTATTGTGTTTATTTCTAAGATGTTGGCTCTTTCCCTTCACTTGTGAGTGTGTGCGTTTGTGTGAGTGTTAACTGTGAACATCCTGTGGGGCTTGTAGCGTGCTCAAGGATTGTATGGCAGCCTGTGGCTACGGTGGAAACGCGTTATATTGTGCTTTACTCAGTGTTGATTGCGCTGGACTGGTTTAATGCTTTTTAAAATGAATTCTGTCTTTGGTTCGCACAGTTCCCACAGTTACTTAAATTCCTGCGCGCCAACAATGAAATATTAGACTATAATTATGGGTGTTTGTATTTAATTAATTGAATATTGTTTCAAGTAATTAATTTATTTGGTGGATAAAATACCTGAAATGAAATGCAGTCCAAACTAAACAGATGAATATTCACCCAGTGTGTGACCCTAACCTGGAGTCATCCCTCCTCTACCTCTCTACTACTCTTCACTCAGTATTTGTGTGGCGTTTAAGGACCCCGCAGAGCGTAAGTCAGTTTCCTTTTGGAGCTGAAGTAAAACGTGATCTTCACGTCTTTAAATCTCCATGTCTCCATTTGTAAATATCATCTTTCCTTCATTATTTAAACGCTAAAGCTCAATGTGACCTTATTTCCTCCTCGTCCAGAAGACATTCAGTAACGCAGTGTCTCGACCTTTTATCAGCATATGTTGGTGAAGGTCAATGTTGTTTTATGTAATTTTCTACCCCAGACTATTTTCCTACATTATCATGATCTTACAGACAGGAAACAAAACGCCAGACTAACAATGCTGCTGCACCTCTGTCGCTGCCAGGTGGAGATCAGCTTGCAGAGCAGCTTCCAGCCAGGTATGAAGCTGGAGGTGGCCAATAAGAACAGTCCCGACACGTACTGGGTGGCCACCATCATCACCACATGCGGCCAGCTGCTGCTGCTGCGCTTCAGCGGCTACGGTGAGGACCGCAAGGCCGACTTCTGGTGCGACGTCATGACAGCGGAGCTGCACCCGGTGGGCTGGTGTGCCCAGAACAAGAAGACGCTCATGCCCCCTGAAGGTAAGAAGAAACGCTCGGCTAAATCCGCCATCGCGCTGTCGCACGACATCTCTTAGATAACTATAACAGCCACTGTTGTTCTGGTGTTTGTGCCCAAATCATGATGCGTCCTTTTAAAGACCTGGAGCCAGTGTCCGGGTCCCGTGGTCACATGGTAAAAGCCAGACAGACCAATCAACAGCTCGGACCGTCAGAGGCTCCAGTCTGATCTTAAACCGCACGGTGTAAAACGTCTCTTGTGAATTTGCCCTTTTATAAGGACGCTGTAAAAATACAGCGTTAGTTCAAAGGCTCTATGTAAACATTGTTCTCGTATTGATGACAGAGATGTTGTCATAAAATTAGCCACTCGATTTACACTTCTTCCCCATTTTCTCTTCAGTTTCTGTAAGCAGATGATTTTCTGAGCAGTGCCTGTTACAACAGGAACCTGTTTACTGTAAGCACAGCAGAATGGAAACGGAAATAATTCCTCCCAACATTCAGCGCTCAGAAAGTTCTTCTTTAAAATATAAAACTCATTAAATATTCATTCTTTGAAAAGCTTTTTCTTCCCGATCTGAGAGAAATCCAAATATTTGGCATGAAAAGGAACATTCTCTGATTATTTAGAGGTAAACGGTTGGATACTAGTTGATTCACTGACATTTACGGACCAGCGTGACCTTAACGCACACATGCATTCACGCAACACCTCCCATCTTTAGCTGAGAAAGCTTTAAATAAACCGAGCGGAAGGACAGGTTTTCCTTCAAGTGCTTTGATTGTAAAGACGCCTCAACTGCCGTTTTCCTGCCTGACACGTCACACCCTCACAGGGTTAAGCGGGTTAGGAGCACCCTCGACTTCTCACCTTAACCCTTCCAAAGTGAGGCGTCATCCCTCACTCCTCCGGGAGCCGTCCTCCCTGCCGTCCCTGTCTCAATGTCGCAACGTTCAGCAGGGACGTTTCCACCTGCTCTCGCTCCCGAACAGATGACTCACCCTCCTGTGCCTCGCTCAGGCCATTTATTTTACCCGACACTTCCTCGCTGATGGATGGCGCGCGCCTCTGTTGTTGTGGAGATGACCTGGATGTGTTTGCACCTGATTCGAGTGTCCTTGCCCTCACACCAGCCTCATATGTCCTCTTCAGTCAGCATGCGTCTTTTTGCCCCTTTATTCGAGGTAGTTCCCGAGTGTCCGTGTGAACAAGCTGTTTTATTCACGTCTCAGCGTCTCATCTATCAAGCAGGGAAGCCATTTCTTTTCAGTACCCCAGTGGACAAGCGTCACTTTGGTGACTTTTAAGTCACCGATCACAACACGACTGAAGAAGGACTGCAGATTATTTTTATCATCAATCCATCTGTCGACGTTAACGCATTCATATGGCTCATTTTGGCAAACAAGCCAAAGATGTTCAGCTTCTAATCGAGGTGCAGGTCTGACAGAGGGGCTCTAAGAAGCCTGGGGCGGCGTTTTGTGGAGAGCGCAGTGTTTTGCTCGCTGCTTTTGTGTTGCTGAGCACCTCGCTTCTCCTGCGTTCGACACACTTGATGTTTTTTTTTGAGAAAATAACTCTGCACCCCACTCTATTTGCAGAGCGAGTGACAGCAGGCTGTCAGTCTCTACCCATTCGTCCCAGAATAGACCCTGAAGCCTCCATCGCCTGGGAGAAGCTCCTTCTGTGGCGTTAGAAACAAACGCTCTCCTTTCTGAGACGTTTCCTCAGTCAGAGGCTGACGTTTAAAGAGCAGTTAGACTAAGGACAGTGATTCAGCACACGGTGATCAGGCTGCGCTTTGTGTCTGTTTTTAACGTCTCATCCTTTGCACAGCAAATTATTTCACAGATGACTACTCTAAGAAGGTGTATGGTAAAGGAAGGAGGTTGTGTTACGTTAACAGCCCCTGAATAAACGTGTTTTTAGAGATATTGTATGTCTCACCTGAAAATGCTGCTTTCACTGACCACTAATATGAACGGTCTCTTCCAGAAGCCTAGTACGTCAACTCCGTTTCACTGACAGGCGGCTGATATCGCTGCGTGTTTAATGACGCAAACCAAAGTGTAGATCGTGTAATAAGAGCAGTTCAATATTCCCCAAAGAAGCTTCTGCAAGATACTGTCAACTTGTGAATGTGAACAAAAATAGCACTTTGTTGCTTCTTTCAAGGCTTTGCATCATCCTATGCACATTTCTGTGAGTGTACAGTGTGTGTGTGTGTGTGTGTGTGTGTGTGTGTGTGTGTGTGGTGCTTAGTCAGCTGGAATGTGAGAGCAGAGTAAAGAGAGACGGTGTATTTTTTTAAGTGCTTACACCTGTTTTATTTGTTTCCTTTTTGTTTGTGTTTCGTTTCTCAGATAACATTTACCTAAGAAAAGGTAAGCAGCTCTAACAGTGCCTGTGACTAACTCGCCTGTCTGGCTCTTTAGTGGCTAACATGGAATCATTGCTGTGTCAGTGTTAGGCCGCAGAGCTGCATGTACAGTGCGGTGTGCTTCCTCCTCCTCCTCCTCCTCTTCCTCTTTTCACCTCTTTACAGGAAGTGACCTCACAGCTCAGTTGTCACGCCTTGCCTCTTCTTGCATGTTTCTAGTCGAGTGTCTTAGCTGAGCGATAACAAACACGCACACGCACGCACACACACGCGCTGCTGTTTGTGCCTGCTTTAAGAACAAGCTGTGCTCGTATGATAACCAGTGCAAAACGCAGCAGCTCAGTCAGAAATGTGGCGCTGTGATAAACAGGCCTCTTCTCGTGTGCAGCCAAGGAGCTGGGTCCTGTTCTAAAAAGAGAAGGTCGTCAGCCAGTGGGTCGAGGTCAGACGCTGAACAACTGCTCGGTGTAAAATGCGTCTGCAGCAGATAAAAGCTGCGTTTGGAGCGTCGCCAAACTGGCCGAGCACATTTGGGGAAATAAGGTTCACCACTAATGTTCTGTAGAAATAGTCAGTGACGTTTGAACAAATAAACTACATAAACATTATAATAGATCAATACTTAGAGCTGAGTTTAAAATGCAACGAAAATTTAAATCAGTCATTTGCTAATTTGCCTTTTTTAACGCAAGAAATTTCAGAAGAAGAAGAAGGAGGCACGTTTACCAGGGAGTCACATCACCTTTCCTTTCAGTCACACTTTAATCATTTGGGAGCAGAGGACTACTAACTGTTTTCTATTTGTGCCGGACACGACACTCCAGCTGCTCAATAAGTCACGATGCTCCATATATTCTCAATAGGAGACAGATCGGGGCTCGAGGCAGGATAGTTGAGCACATGCACTCTGTGTCCATAAGGCCCACGCTGGTGTAGCACGTGCAGAATGAGGCCTGTTATTGTCCTGCTGGAATATCATCTGACTTCCTGGGAATAGATGACAGCACACGTCTGTAAAAGTGAGACGCTCCGGACCATGTTCTGCAGGAATACCACGATGGTACTTTGACCCTGCTGGCGGAGGCATCATGCTCCATCAGGATGAAGCTCATTGCCACTGCAAAATAAAACCTGTTCAGTATGTTTGTCGATCATACTCCAAACTCCCCAGATCTACTGCATCTGTGGGATGTGCTGCAAAAACAAGTGTGATCCTTCAAAGATACGCTGCAGATACCAGACTCCACGCGTCCAGGGGCTGTTCAGGGCTATTGTGGTGGCATGTGGAGGAACCTCTACAAAATCCAAAGAATCAGTTCAGATGACTTCTATTAACCTTTGAATCAAACCGAGCTTTAAGAAATATTTATACATGGAGAAATACATGTTTCCACCCTGAGACCTTGAGAGTTTCACAATGAGCAACAGGCCTGGTTTCCAGGATTTCCATGCAGGTGTTAGTTCTCGAGATTCTATATAACTGAAAACAGTCGCAGTCTGGGAGAATGTGCTCAACTAACGAACATTCACAGAATCCAAACACTGTGACCATATAAACGCACAATATCCCCACAACATGAGTAATAAGTAATAACTCTCTCGGCTCCTCCACTTCAGATGCTGCTAACCGATGCGCTGCAAAGCTTTTGTGCTCATCAAATCAGCGCCAAAATTAATCACTCTGTCTCTGTTTGCAAGAACAGCGTGTGAGTCTGCAGCGCTGCAAGCACTTCTGTTGCATAATTTCTTTATTTTTCGAAACTATGAAGCCATTTGGAAGACGGAGCAACAGGGTGAACTTTGAGTTACAGCCTATATTTGATTAATATGTTTATTTGGAAGATTATAAGGCTTTCACATGAAGAAATTACAATAAGAATCTGACTAAACCTGCTGGACTTGTTTGTGGTATTTTCATTTTAGATGTTAACAGTGAGGAATTTACTCAGTAACTCGTTTGTGTGTGTGTGTGTGTGTGTGTGTGTGTGTGTGTGTGTGTGTGTGTGTGTGTGTGTGTGTGCGCGCGCTGTATGTGTGCAGGACACATTTTTATCATTCACACAAAAAAGCTTTTTAATCCTAAATCTCAAGTTTGATCGTGCGGTAAGGTAGCTGCTCGCTAAACAGATCCCAGCAGAGATCATTTGCATAATGAATTCGCTATGCTGCTTCCTGCCGGGGCCTGCTGGAGATGCTGCTCTGAGGCAGACATGTCTTCTGCTCCGTTTGAGCTGTGCTGCGTGTTTTTAGACAAATACGAGAGGCCGCTTCAGCTGGGATGAAAGGCGGTGGATCGTGGTTCATCAGTCCAGCAGTAGGTGCTTAACAGATTCAGGTTTGAACTTTTACAGCAGCTCTGCAGCGTGTGTGTGCAGGTCATGGTCGTTTATTGCAATTTAACGTAATTAGGTGAATCATTTGGTCAATAAACAATTTCCTAAAGGTCAAGATATCGTCACATCGCTTGTTCCAGGTGAAGTAAATGGAGCGTGGAGAGATGGTGCTGTAGCAAAAGTTCTGATTAGGCTTTGCCGTCCTAACTACTCACACTGGATTAGTAGGTTCTCATTTATTGTAGGAACAGTTTGATGTCCTGAGCGTGGCAGGCAGCAGTAGAGTTGGGTGGAGCAGAGTGGATTCATTTACAGTCTCCTGCTAGTGTTTGTTTTATTGCCAGACTAAATGATACCTGGATGATGATGGGTATGGTGGACACATCCAGCTACTAACCCTGCAGTCTGAGCATGTCTCCAAACTGAAGCAGGTATTAATACCAGGGGTGGGTGGCCGAGGGGACGGTGGCCTCCCCTGGGTAAAAAATGTTAGGAACAAGCACATAATCGGATCTATTAATTTCCAGCAAAGTCACCGAACTGAGACATGGTGACGGCCGTGAATACAGATGTTATGGCTGCGCTGGGCTGCACCTGTTCAGCGCTTGGTGGATGCGTAGTAACGTCACTAATACACTATAATGATTTCAGCCATATTGGCCTGTTCCAGTCTGCCTTCTATTAAAAGCGAGCAGCATAGTAAACATGCAAACATCATGTAAAACAGGGTAGTTGGTGAGATGGAGCTCCCCCCCTCCCCTGCAGTAACCTCCAGATTTGCATAACCTCACAATGGTTGTGTTTCTCTGGTGCAGCACACTAAACATGAGTTGATGTGTGTAAATGGCCTTAATGTTCATCAGCAGTAGAGAGAAGCATCAAAGGCAGTGGAGCTAAAAACAGACCGAGGTAATTCATACATACACAAATGGCTCTAATATCCATTTGCTCCTGTCATGACGAGGGCAATAAAAATGTCTGCGCATTGGTCTGGCCGACAGAAGACAACTCAATTAATTGTGTTGTGATGTATTTTACATGCAGCCGTTGGAAAGCCTGTCCGTTATAAATGGAGGTGTGTGATTGTCTGCGTTGACTCGGCTTTTCAGCCTGGTGCTGCTCATCTCCATGCCAGCGCTGGGAAAGACGGAGGGGGAATCGAGCTCCCGTTAACTCTGATTAGAATCTGTGGCACTGCTGTGATCCTGGCTTTTTCTCCTGTAATTATAACATTGATTATCTAAAGCAAAGCGCTGAAATAAGCCCTGCGCACAGAGACGTGATTGTGTATTCATATTTGTTTTTGGATTCTTTCATGCTAAGTACTTTCACAGAGGCTTCGGCCTGGCCTCCGGGAAGGGGGGAGGAGGTGGAGCTGTGCTGTGTTTTGAAGAGCTCCTCCCTCAAGGTTAATTATGTGCGTATTGTAATGTGAAAGTGAAGCGCTCGCCTCCGTGTGCCCGCTGCCTCCGGGATGGAAATGAACATAAGATGATGACTTTTTACAGACGGCGCTGCAGCACGATGGAGGCTGATGGACGGCTGATGACAAATGAAGCGGAGATAGAGGAATAAGGAAGTTGCATCTCTTGGTTTCTGCTGTTGCCACTCAGCTGAGCTGTAAACGGCTTCATTACTAATCTTGGCAGGATCTGTAAAAATAGTTATCTATTTCTGCACAGCAAGATCAACACAGCGAGTGTACTGTGTGTGTGTGTGTGCGTGTGTGTGTTTGCATTTGCAAAGTCCAGCAGCAGCAGTGAGGAAGGAAAAAAACGCTATTATTAAACAGACACACACACGGAGCGTCTGGGACACAGAGGTGTTTGTTGATCACCGTACTGACAAAAAATGGCTTTTACCATGTTGACACTTTGATTTATTTGCCAGAAGATTCCACAGTTTATTTGATTCAGACGGGATCTTTCGAGTCCACAGCCATGAAGGTATTTGTTGATTTGGACCAGTCAGCTGTATTTACTCAAATCTTAATTGATTCTGATACATGTAGTAGTAATAATAATAATAATAATAATAATAAAGACTGTGTTCATTTTGTTAGTTTGTTTCTGGGAACAAGGGAAGATAAAGAAAGATGTAGTAGGAAGTATGACAGCGCTCTCCTGAGACACTTAAGGTTGGAGCAGTAACAGAACTAAATCAGATAGAAGAAAGAAGAAGACTATTTCTGTTTACGACGTCCTGTAGGAGAGCGTAGGTGCCGAAGAAGAAAATTAGAAGAACCTTTAGCTGAAAATTATTTAAATGATTTGAAAAAAAAAGGTTTGCAGAGACGTAAGGAAAGGGGGGCTCTGGGGGCTTAAGCCAAGTTTCTGGTGGCACAGCTTGTCCCGTTTTCTGCAGCGACGTCTCCTTTCAGCGCAGAAAGTTCAAGAAACGGAATCAGATTCACAATTTAGAAGTATTTTATGTGAATGAAACCCCCTCGAAAATGTAAACACCTGCATATTAGCGGATGACCCCTTCAAAAAAATGTGAGCGCCGCTTCATGATAGTTACACTCCGATCGCACCTGAAGGCAACATTACGCCAGCATATGACACCTGCAGCGCGTTACTACCGCAGACATTTCTCGCATGCCTTGTTGTGCTTCGGTCCTGTGAGTCACTAACACATTAACTGAATTCAAGTCGTACAAACTGGAAAGTATACGATTAAAACCTTTCAGCTCAGAGCTCTTCAGGAAACTGGTCTAACTTACTGGTTGACTGTTATTCTAGGTGCTGCAGGTAATGTTAACTGTTTATGTGGATCCTTGTTATTCTGGGAAATTCCCATGTTTGCATATAAAATCTCGTTTCCACTGAGATGTGGCGTAAAAGAAGATCAAAACGCTTCACTGTGCCAAAAAACACAATCTAAAAACTAATTTCATTATTAGCAGTGACATGCTCCAGTGGATGGATTAGATTTCACTTTCACTTTGCCCTCAGTGCTGCAGGGGATGTCTCACAGGTCTCACAGCGTCTTAGCCTGTGACTCATTCTGAATCATTTCAATGACTCCAACAAGTGTCTCAGTTTGTGGACGTGTTTTTTGTTTTTTAATGTTAGTGACAAACATGAAAAACACGCACGACCCTGAAGGCCACGCTGCATCTTCCTGAATTCCACAGATTGTTTGGCTCTGTGATTTGGAGGGGGGGAGGGAGAGATGGTGCAGGAAGTAGATAAAAAGTTGAGCTATGACTGCCAAGACTGAGGTGGTTTCCCCAAACTGATCTTTCATCATTTCCACTGTAAAATGAGATGTGTGAGCTGAATGAATAAATGTCTTTCTTAATAATAATAATATTCTTCAAACTGTGAATGCAGAAAATTATCTGGAAGAAGAAAAAGATGCAAGTGAGGGGAAACAATAAGGTTTTAGAAAAAGTTGCGCTTTGGAAAGACGGCTGCGATAAATCTTAAGGTAGTCTCAAAAGAACTCAAGGTCAGGTCAGAGGTTTTTCTGTGCATCCATCACAGACATGTACGAAGTTTGATTTCACTTACACCATACAGAGCGTTTTGGTTTTTCTGAGTATTACCCACAACATTTGTGAGGATCAGAAGCGTTAATATCTTCTCTGCCTCCAGAAATAGTTCCACTGTTTTACTGTAAACAAGGTCGTCTGTGGAAAAGCTTCCAGTAAAAGAAAGTAAAGAGAAAACGAGAGACTCAGGATAAGCTAATTTATAATACATAAAAACTACATGTAAGACTTTTTTTTTGCGCCTGATTACATCTCTTCTCGTCTCGCAGAGTAAAAGGTTTACACGTTTAAAGTGACCTGGTGTGTGTGTGTGTGTGCGCAGGTTTTAACCAGAATGATTCTACCGTGGGACATTAATTCATTTTATGTAAAGCAAAAAAAATCGATTCTTGATTTGGGCTGCTTTCACATGTGGTCGCTGAATCTGACGCCAGCCTGATTTTTGACTGCGCTGCCTCGTTTTTGAATGCATGCACCATTTACTGCTCACAAGAGGAAGTTACAAGTAACTTGATAACTTTTGGTGCCTGAAATGTCGGATTGAACACTTTTCTGTTACCAACAGTGCTCTCGCATCTGCACAGAAATAAGTCAGCACCGCTCTGCAGAAGGCTCCATTATTTGCTCAAATTTGCAGCTGTTGTTTTGCACATAAACGCCGAAGTGACATCAATCAGTACGACATCACTTGGTGTTTTTCATTTTGATGTTCACTTGCGCAGAGGGATGGCGTATGTAATGTCTTTTCTTACATTTCTTTTGCATGTGCGAGCCTACACATGTCACATTTGAGACATGAGGAGAAAGAAAACTGTGAATAAATCAAAGTTTTTCTCACTTCCTTTGCATAAAACTCATTTGTTTATGTAAAGTCTGCAGTGTTAATTACAAAATCTGCATCTGCCTTGGTAAAGGTAATGAGTAAGTGCATGCAGGTATACGCATGGACTTACTGATGCATGCTGTTCTCTGGTGACTATACTTGACTCTTAAGCTCTGGAGTGGCACACTTTTATTAATTTACAGCGACACAAGAACACAACGTGTGCTCACTTTGTTTTTGTCTCTTTGTCTCTCTTTTTCACTTTGTTTTTCAGCCATCAAAGAGAAATACAGCGACTGGACGGAGTTCCTCATTCAGGACCTGACTGGTGCCAGGACGGCACCGGCCAACCTGCTGGAGGGGGTGAGTGGGATTCTCGTTGGGAAAAACTCAACTGTAACTAATTACAGTTGTTTTTTCCTCGTTGAAAATATTTTCTCACTGAAAGAGACGAATCTTTCATGGGTTTCGTGGTACTTTTGTGGTAGCTGGTAACTACGATAATGGGATCGGATTTTAGTGGTACTTATCGAACAGTCCAAAATGTCAGGGAGGCACGAGCCTCATAGTGAAGTGACTGTTAATATTTCCTGTTTAAAGGTCACAGAGCTCAGTGAGAAAAATGCAAAAAAATTACCATGAAGAGATATAATTAAGAGTGTGACAAACGATGAAAATGAAATTACTATGTGAACAAAACGATTCCAAAGAGACTCACACGATACAAATGTACCACAAACGGTGGAATAACAACAAAAAGGTGTAAAAAAAACACCAAAGGTATAAACAAGAATGTGGACAAAGAAGTAGAAAAATGAAAAATAGACGTTATCAAGGGGATAAAAAACAGCTGGAAAACAACAAAATAACACAAAATGAGCACTAAGAAGTAGAAAGGAGAACAAACAACCAATGATACGCACACAATGACCAAATAATATGTCTGTGGCTCATTTTGTCATAATCCTTGTTCAGGCTGATACTGCAGCATAAAGGGTGTTTTATCTTTCCTGTAGGTCATTGTAACATGAGACACAACTGACAAATAACCTGTATTCATAAAAAAAAGAAGTCAGCCGTCAGTCTTCTCGCATAACAAAGGATGCCACACGAGAAAGTGGCTGAAAGAGCGAGGTGATAAAACGCTGCATCGTTAAAATTAATTGGTCTGTTGACTGAGAGAAATATATTTTTGTCAACTTTTACATGTTGCCGCCAGTTTTAACACTTTCTTCTCAGCAGGTTTTGTGCGTTAGTTGTTTGAGGCTAATTGGCCGTCGCACCTGGTTATACGTGCAGTCAGATAACGGGAAACGGCCGCAATAACGTCCTGTTCCTGTTGGTCATTTCTCTTATAATCCTTTCAGTGATGTTTGTGGGGAAACCCGGGCGCAGGGCCCCCCCGACCTGTCAGGCCTGGGCTGGTTTAACATTTAATTAAGTAAAATGGGACTCTCTCCCCCTCTGCCAGCCGCTGCGGGGGAAGAACACGGTGGACCTGATTGTCGAGGGCTCGGTGTTGGAGCTTCAGGACATCTCTGATCCCTTCCTGTACTGGCCCGTCCGAGTCATCCAGAACGTGGGTGGAAGGCTCCGCCTGCGTCATGCTGGTCTCTCTGAAGAGCATCGGGACCGGGATATCTGGCTGTTCTACCTGGATGTTAGACTCCGGCCCCTCGGATGGGCCCTGGAGAACCATCTAGCCTTTGAACCACCCTCAGGTATAAGGTCACCTAACAACCGGTCTTCTTTAAACCAGAAATTACTCCTCCTAAAATAAATACAATTCCTCTCCCCTGCTCAGAGCTCGTGTCTAAGAGTGCAGTTGACTGGCAGCGTGCTCTGAGGGACGCTCAAGAAGACGGCAAGAAGACGCCGCTCCCGCTCGAGGTTTTCAAGGCGAGTTGTTGTTTCTACTGTTGCGTTGATGCAAAAATTAAATGATTAAGATTTATTACCGAAAGGAAAAAGTGTCTCAGTAAGATGTTGGAACAGCTTCAGTCCACCTTGATATTGAGTCACATAAAACCATGATGCACCTGATGTTTCTCTTAATCTGTCACCTATTCGTAAATGGAATTCGCCACATGCTTCTCTACTGCGACTACAGATGAAGGATAAAATCGCATTCATGACTTTATGCGTTAACAGGAAACTCTACCACGTTGTCTTATTACCAGGTCTTCTAAAGTTTAAGCTGCAAACAAGACAAATTTAATATGGAAACAAATAATAGAACGTTAAAACCCTGGTATGTTTCCAGACTTATCCAAGTCTCTTCCTCAGTTTCAACTGACTGCAGGTTTCTCAACCTTATAAACGGAACCATTGCACAAAAACTAGTACCATTGACCATGGGCCATGTGATTGGTCATCTCACGATGCTGTGATTGCAGCCATTCCCCAACGCTCAATGAAGGGTCCACACGTCCACTAATCAGTGGACAATTTGCATGTCACTAATCACACGGCCCATCGTCAGTCAATGGTACTGGTTTCTGTGATTATGCAAAGGTTCTGTTTATAAGGTTGGGAAAGCTGCAGTCAGTTGAGACTGAGGAAGACGCCTGGATAAGTCTTTTAAACGTGGTCCAGATGAACAGAATCAAACTTCTAGGATTATTGAGCATGCATCAAGGAAACATGAAATGCTAAAGTAATACTGTGAGAGATGAGACAAATATAAACCCCACAAATGATGTACTGATCATCTAACGATTACCTCTATATGATGCTTCATCCACCTTTTCATTAACTGAGGAGGGAATAACACTGTGCCTCACTGAGCGCCTCATTCAGCAGGGTTAGCGTGACCTACATCCTCTGCAGTGTGTGTGTGTGTGTGTGTGTAAACAAAAGTGGAGCACATTTGTCTGAAAGTCTCCACTTTACTTTTAGGACCACGCAGACCTGCCCAAGCACTCCTTCAAGATGGGCATGAAGCTGGAGATGGTTTCTCCATGGGACCAGCTCCAGATCTGCCCCGTGTCCGTCACCAAGGTGAGTCACGGTGGAACAACCCACGAAAAATGTATGAATTAATTTAATTAACTTTTTCATTACTGTTTTAAATTACTATTACTTTAAGGTAATGCTTTAAGGTTTTTAAATGTAAAATACACTGGGATGTGTAGTTATACATCATACATACTCACCTCTGGGCAGAGGTCAGCTACGGTACGGTACAGCTGGGAAGAGATGACGCAAGGGTTGATGGACAGACGGAGTGATACGACAGCATCGTGGAAATCAAAAAGAGTGAAAATCAGTGTGGGAGGAATGGATCCTGAGCGCTGCCGTACTGAAATATATTCATGTTTCTCTCTTCCTCTTCAGGTCTACAGTGACATCTACTTCCAGGTCACGCTGGACGACATGTCTGCTGATGCTGAGCCGCGGTTTGTGGTGTGTCACACCAACTCACCCGGCATCCTGCCCGTCCAGTGGAGTCTGAAGAACGGCGTGAGTCTGGAGCGGCCCCGGGCCTACGGGGTGCAGGACTTTGACTGGGCCGACTACCTGAAGCAGAGCGGGACTGAAGCAGCTCCTGACGCCTGTTTCCCAGACGTAAGACCGGCACGATGAGACACCTGTTTTACACGTCTTCTCTGTCCTCACGGCTCGGTGTTTAGTCTTGGTCGTTTTTTTTAAACACATGATCGTTTAAAGACTGTGAGAAGTCCTGCACATCTTTAGCCACAGCTTTAGCTTTAGCATTCAGTGCTGCAGACGAGCCAAACGGCTGAAAATGCCCTGAACCTGCAGCACCCAGTAGAACGGTCTTCAATATCTCGTAACGTGAGCCTAGCTGTAGCTTATCTCGGCGTAGATCCTTGTCCTCTGTGTAAAATCAACTGTCTCCCCGCCTGTGTCTGTGTGTTTAGACCTGGCAGAACACAGGCTTTGCCAAAGACATGTGGCTGGAGGCAGTAAACCCTCATCAGCTGGCTGAGGTGTGTGTGGCCCAGATCACACAGGTCAGAGGACGCCTGCTGTGGCTCCGGCTGGAAGGTACAGTGTGTGTGTGTGTGTGTGTGTCAGAGGACTCCTGCTGAGTACAACCTGTATGCGTGCGCTTGCTCCCTCACCCTTCTCCTCTCTCTCTCTCGTCTACCTGTCTCCAGGTGTGGCGAAGCCCCTGTCAGAGTGCATCGTGGACGTGGAGTCCATGGAGATTTTCCCCGTTGGTTGGTGCGAGGCCAACAGTTACCCTCTGACCCCCCCCTTCAAACCTGTTTGTATGTACACAAACAAACACTCCCCCACACACACATGTTTGACCAGGGAGTGACGACTCAAAGCAGACTCTCTCTTTACTCTTCTCACAGGCCAGAAGCAGAAGAAGGTCGCAGTGGTCCAGCCCGAGAAACAGTAAGGAAACCAACTGGATCACATTTAGCAAAACGTCCCCCCCCCACCTCTGAGTGTTTTCAGTGAAAACGTCTGGGACAGTTGGACATTAATATTTATCTACTCTCAGGTCATTTTTCTCACGATGACCAAACGAATGCGGCTTCGCGCTTCATGAACCCGTAGCTCAGAGCAGAAGAGCAGGCGACCCGCCACGCGAATCCTCCCGAGCCCAGAAAGGCAGCTTAGTAGAGTTTATTAATAATGGAGGCAAATAAGAACAGCCCCAGGTTTCTTTTCAGCAAAAGTCATAGCTCGGTTTTCTCAGTTTAAGTGAGTCGAGTGTATTATCAGAGGGAGTTTTTGGTTTTGAAGTCATATTTGCGTTGGACGTTATCTTATCACATAAGTAAATGAAACCTAAAGAAACTGATTGTCGTGTTAAAGAGATCATAAAATTCACACTGGGAACTTATCGTGCAGCGTTAAGTAAAAAGGGAGTTTCCAGCACCGCTTGTTAAGAAATATATCTGATAGTGATGAGTTGACGGTGTCACCTCCACCAATCCGTGATCCAGCTGTGACGTAACAGTTCAACAGAAAGTGAAACTAAACTAAAATAGCTGCCGCGTGCGTTCCTGAGCTGATATTTCACTGTAGTCTAACCACAGCCGTCTGTCTGTTTCACCAGAACATGAGCGTTTTCCACCTGTGAGCACAAACCTCGGCGCACGTTTCGTCAGACACCCCCTCGAGGCTTTTGCCCCTTGCTCTCACTCCAAGCCATTAATTGAAGCGGAGGCTTTTCCGCAGCAGAAAAGGTTTTTCCCGAAGGCCACTGATTGATTTTGTTGACAGATGACATGTTGTGCTCTCGGCTGGCGATGAGAGGGCGGGGGGAGCGGTGGACGGAGAGCAGGCGCAATATGAAGTCTCTCATCTACCCTCTAATTGTCACCCCCGGGGCAATCGTTTCGTCTCTCTTGCCGCTCTCTTCCTCTTAGCTCACCTGCTTTTCCATCTGCTCTTGATTGGCTGAACTGTTGTTTCCTGTTTGATCAGTAGAAAGATTTGATTGAGTGGTTGAACTGGTTTGATTACCTCTCCCTGCAGATTGACGCTGTCCCAGCCGGTGGAGACAACCCCCGTCAACCACTGCCAGCTCATCACTTTGGATCCAGGTAATGAGAAGACACGTTGCACATGATTCATCTGCAGCAATTAATGCAAATGGGCTGCTGTCAGAGCAGAGGGAAACCCTGCTCTTCAGATACTCCTACGCTCAAAAACACCACCAGGTAGAAAACATGAAACGCTGTTGACTTCTTTTATCTGTTCGAGTGGTGGCTTTTTGTTGTTCAGTCAAAGGTGAACATTAGATGATGTTCACGGCGCTTGCACAGTATCACAGAGCGGTCACACTGCTGAGCTGACAAGTGCCATCGAGATAGAAGTGTTGCTGCGTCAGAGTTTCATTTCCACTGTTCTCCCGGTGAAGTTGGAGTAGCTCGTCCCCTCTTCTCACTGTGTGTACACGAGGTTTTCATAGATCCATGTATACCTGATAAAGTAGTCAACGTTTTGTCTCGAGCTCCTTTTCACAGCGTCTGAACTGACAGAAAGTCACTGTCCTGTTTTTTTTAAGGCCCGACCTCTTGCAGTCCCTCTCTGTTCTGATTACTCCTTCTCTGCGTGGACGCTCGGTTGTAACAGCACCGCGTTTCAGCAGCTGAAAATCTTGCTCCATACGAGACAGGTTGGGAAAACATTTGTCTGTGAAGCGCCGTGGGCAGATGAAAACATTGCTAGAAGTCTGTTGCTGGCCTGTAACTGCATCCGTTGTTGATTTATGGTTTCATCTTTGGGGAAAAGTAAACAAAGTTATTAGTTAATGAGCGATAGCGGCTAACTGGAGAGTGTGGGTGGGACTCGTGCAGCTGCCAGGAATAAAAAAATCACAGGAGGAGGCGAATAAAGAAACCTGATTCCTGATTTCAGGTAGATTTCTTCTGGAGAAGCGGTTTTTCCTGACACAGGAAAACCAGTGCACATGAGCATGTAGACGGACTGCGCGCACGCACACACACACACGCACGCACACACATAAAACCAACATGGAAACCTGCAGACAAATCTCTGTGGTGACATATTAAAAGAAGCTTTATACCAGTCACTGTAAAGCTGCGCTGGAGACACAATACTGTGTGTGTGTGTGTGTGTGTGTGTGTGTGTGTGTGTGTGTGTCTGTTTTGATTCAAGAGATTACTAAAGAATACAAAGAGCAGCTACAACAAGATGCAACTTGTGGCTATATTTTGCACTACGGCCTGTCGAGTCTCATTTCCTCTTTAGTGAAGCTTTTTTCCCCTCTCTCTCTCTCTCTCTGTCTCTCTCTCTCTCTCACTCTCTGTGTCTCTCTCTCATAAACTGCATACTACAGAAATATACACAACTGAAGAATATTTCTCCGCGTGAAAGTTTCTGAAGAGGAAAGAACATTTGTCTTTCAAGTGTTAGCGTAGCTGCAGTGAAACTACTCGATGTGCGTTTGGCTTTTTATCAGCTGGAAGAAGAAAAATACGCCCACAAACAAAAGATCAGAGGCACTGATGTGGCATCCTCTTTTCGTTCTTTTACTGTAGAATGTGAATCAATCGTTAGAAAATATTTATACAATTTATTCATAGTTTTATTTCTGCATTATGATCTATGCTTTGATTTATGTCTGAAAGTAGATGCGTACATAATATTGATGCACAGACGTGTTTACCTGTTTTAAACATGTAATAGATCTGTTGATACTTTGCATTTTGCAGTTTTACGATGCACGTGACAAACAACTGCAGGTGTAGTCTCTGCTAATAAGTGACTCACATTAACGAGGTGAAAATAATTCATCTTCTGTGTATTTATATTCCTGGTGGCGGTTCAGAAGCCAGACTAGTTCGTGGTGCTTCTGTGTGTAAACGGCGTGTGTGTTCAGGCACAAAGAGAATGGAAGGTTAAAGTATTGTTTCCATGAGGCACTTGCCCTCGTTTTCAAGTCCCCCCGTTTAAAAACCACCCGCTTACTCATACATATTCACGACCTCAACTAATTACTATTCAGCCCTGGCGGTGCGGTTCCAGGTGCCGGCGGTAATCAGGGGCTGCAGCAAGGACGGAGAGCGGAGTAGCTCCGTTGACCCTCAATTCACGGTCGAGTGGGGAACTCATCCAAACAGGACACGGCCCAGTTTGACTGAATGCGGAGAAAAGCGCGGTTGCATTACATTAACAGCAAAAAGACACATACATACGTGTTTATATGTGGGATTTACCCAAAGGCAAGTTTACAAAAAAGAACTGAGGCATGTTTAATGAACGCGCTGTTTGGATCATGCGCTCATGTCTTTACAGAAATGTTTCAGCCAAATTCTATTTATTAGTTTATTCACTCTTTGCTAATGCGTTTAATAGAAAGTCTGAATTAAGAAGAAAAGTTTCTAAAGGCATTAATCTGGAAACCTGAAGACTTCTCTATGAAAGCGGGTTTATAAGAAGTGAGCTTCAAAAGACGACGCTCGTCCAACTGATGCTGACAACCAGTGGGGAATTGATCGGTCATGCAGTGAATGTGCATCAAAATCATCTCATCGCCGCAGCCTCAGTGCTGCACAGCTGTAGTCGCAAAGCCTCAACTGACCGAGCACAGAAACTCCCAACCTTCGTGACCCGGTTCTGAGATTATTCAGAAGGCACCATGGTTTACATGCACGACCACCGCGACCCGTTAGAACACCGAGCTTTTTCTACTACAGCAGCTCAAACTAACATCCGAGCTGAAGCGAGCTGATCTGTTTTTATTTAGATGAGCGAACTGTGTTTTTATAATGTCGTGAAGTTAAATCTACTCATCACCAGACCTGTAAAAGAGGAAATTACTGACCTCAGCCAAGTCTACGTCTGTCGTGTTCGTTTTCATGCTGGTAAACTTCCCTGTTTTTGATCCTCCCTCCCAAAGGCTCAGCCAACGGCAGATACTGCTGCTCCAAGATTTATGTCAACCACCGCTGTTTCTCAGGGCCCTATCTCAACAAGGGACGCATCGCAGAGCTGCCGCAGGCCGTCGGACCCGGAAAATGCACGCTGGTCCTCAAAGAGGTGGGCTGATGTCGGAAGCAGCGGGGGGGAGACGGAGAGGAGCAGGTTTAATCAGAGAGTTACGCACTTTCAAAGGGAGAGGAGTTTCAACAGAGATGGAAAGAGGGAGGAGGTGAAAGGACGCAGGGCCAGACAATGATGTCTTGTTAACCACCTGCAGTTTCCCAG
Source organism: Microctenopoma stevenorrisi (assembly GCA_032270685.1). Classification (NCBI taxonomy): domain Eukaryota; kingdom Metazoa; phylum Chordata; class Actinopteri; order Anabantiformes; family Anabantidae; genus Microctenopoma; species Microctenopoma stevenorrisi. The sequence goes on from JAUMTR010000015.1 coordinate 11,166,672, forward strand.
CAGCGCCACATTTTAATGTGGGGACCTGTCAGTCAAGTGTGTTTACACACACACAGTCAGTTAGTGCACGTTGGTTTTGTTTGGCTCCCGCTTTGTGTTTGTGCAGTAAACATCGACTGTTCTTGAGAATTGTTCAGCTGAACCAGGAATTTGTTGTTTTTTTTCTTTCTTTCATCTGAGATGTGCTTTTGCCCCCAGCTGCTGAGCATGCTGATCAACGCCGCCTACAAGCCTGGACGAGTCCTGAAAGAGCTGCAGGAGCTGGAGGAGCAGAGCTGGGACTGCCAGGAGGAGACCCTCAAAGCCAAGTGAGGAGACCAAAAGAAGACAAATAGGCCAGAACACATTCGTTTCATCGTGGCAGCTAATTTAACTCTGAAATAATATTATCACCCTGCTTATTGCCTTTTCTTCCACCACTGGCTACACGGAGCCAAATTATTCTGCTGCTTTGGGCTGTACGCTCGGCGTCTTCTGATCAAATCTGCCCAGTTTTTCCAGCTAAAACAAAAAACCAGTTGGTCCGTGATGAGGTCCAGTGAGTCGATCACGTCCGGGCATCAACGTTTTCAACGACTCAAACAACGACGTTTACATTTAATCAACAGACATGTAATCAGATGAGATACGGTCCGGTTCTGGTAGCCAGACTCTGATCAAGTTAAACATCGTGATTTGTTTCATGTTTTTTATTTTGGGCAATAGTTGTGTAATCAGTTAATTAGCAGAAACTTAATTGCCAACAGTTTTGATAATAGTATTAATCATCGAGTTATTTCCTGGATAAAACAGCCAAGAATGTGCTGGCAGCAGATTCCTCTGCTGGTGTTTGTTTTTTTAAATTAACATTTGTTTAGATCAGTTATCGCTGTGCGTCCTGCTGTGAAACTCGAGTGCTACACACAGGTTTGTTTGGGACGATAGAGGAACATAAGAAGTCACATATTTGACACTGGACTAACTTAAGAAAAGTTTAGACTCCGGGTCAGATTTGTCCTGCAGAGCTGCCGCCGGAGCAGCTCACCTCTCCCGACCTCCGCCATCAGAGAGAACGCACTTGACCTTGTTGAGCCTCTTTTCAATCTCTTGTCACAACCTGCTCCCTCTCTCCTTTCTTCCAGATATAAAGGGAAAACCTATCGCTCCACCATCCGGATCGTACGTCTTGCTGACCAGATCCCCGACTTCTGCCGGAGGGTGTGTGTGAAGCTGCAGTGCTGCCCGAACCTGTTCAGCCCCGTCCTCGTCACCGACAAGTGCCCGGAGAACTGCTTTGTTCAGACCAAAACCAAATACAGTGAGTTTCTGTAATTGGACGCGTCACTTCCTTTGCCACAGCCAAGAAGGCGGCGCTGCAGAGTGAAGTGTATAATTGCCCATGATGAGTAGCTTAAGGTTTGTTTTGGTTGCATTGTTTTCAACATCTGCTCTGTGTTTCGCAGCCTATTACTATGGGAAGAAGAGGAAGCTGTCCAAGCCGATGGGAGGAGAGGAGACAGCGGAGGGAGAGCTGGCCAAGCCGACGCGCCGCAGGAAGAAGAGGAAAGCAATCTTTGTGCAGAAGAAAAGGCGCTCGTCCGCCGTGGACTACACTCCTGCAGGCTCACCGCAGGTTCGTCTTCTCTTTCCTGGCTCTATGTGGTGGCAACAGGAGCCTCGAGTCGAACGCAACATCTCTAGAGTAGCTCGGCAATGATTTAGAGTTTAGTTTACACAGTCTATACATTTACTTCTTACATTTTGGTCCCTTAAATTGAAGGCTCTGAATTTTTTAATATGCCCTTTTGTGTTAATCGAGTGACGAGTGTTTGTACATGTTACCAGAAGGATGGTGTTGTTGTAAAGACCGCCTACACTGAGAGTCCAAGACACTGCAGAGACTTGAGGGGACCAGGACCAAGACACACAATATTAAACGTTTTTGCAATATTCAAATTTTCATTTACATTAGTTTTCTCTTATAATCATCAAAATTAAAAGAGCGAGTCTGTTTCAGCCTTGGTCTTGGTCTTGCCTTAGTGTGTTGGTCTTAATCTTGGTCCCCTCAAGTCCCGGCAATGTTTCGGTCTCTGTTTAGGGGTCTTGATGACAACACTACAGGAAGATGTGTTGTGACTGGGCTGAGTAGGGCTCGAACAAATGATTTCATTATTGATAAAACTGAAAATGATGAGTATATAAAAAAAGTAAAAGAAACTATGAAATGCATTTATTATTCTCAAGCATTATCTTTCTACTGCGGGACACGTGTCCTTTACATAAGTCTTTGAGTCACTGCACCATCACACCACAACAATCGCTCAGTGTGGTATGATGGTATCACTGGGTGCTTTCTGACATCTGAAGTATTAGTTGGCAGTTTCTCCTGTCGCCCAGAGCTGACTTTGGTTCTTTACCAAACTGGAAGTGGCTACTGAAACCTGACCCCGGGTAACAAAGTCACTCATCTCCTGTCTAAACTCTAAATCGCTGACTTTAGTGGAAACTTGAAACTCACGAAGGAGACAACATGAGTCGTGGCTAACGTCACTCGCGGGCAAGCTCGCACTCCCCTCTCGCATGTCTCCTCCACTGTGACACCAGCAGAGCTGGAAAGCCACCAATGTTTCGTCTACTTGTTACCAAACCGTTTACTAAAGGTTCATTTTTTTACTACCAACTACCAGTGTTGTGTTTTTTCAGATGCTAACGTCCATGTTCTGTTCGACACAACCGACGCTGTGTTGCTAGACAAGAATTTTAAAACCCCACATTCCCATATAATGCATGAAAACTAAAGAACCTTTACACAAATGCAGAGTTTGATGCTGCTAGTTACAGCTGAATGAAGCCAAATCCAAGCGCACATCACCTCCTTGACTCCCAGTTTGTCTCCCTCCCTCAGGACAGTGATGAGGGGATGGAAGAGGAGGAGCTGGCATTGCAGTCGGGCAGTGAAGGCACCAGCTCGGAGCCACGCGAGGATCATACCGACACCTCCTCAGTCGAGGTGACCAGCAGCCGACCTCGGCGGGCCGCTACGCTGCGCAGGGCCATCAGCGTGGGAAACGCCACGGGCAGCCGGGAGGCCGCTGAGGGCCGCAGGAGGTCGATGCGCTCGCAGTCGCTCTACAACCAGAACAACAACAAGTACCAGCCCCCCAAGGGACAGGACATGCAGGTGAGACAGGTGGAGCCTGGATGAGTAAAGTTCACAGTGGAAACAACTCTGAAAATAAAATGCAGATGAAACGTGCTTTTAGGATGTGGTGAACAGCAGATCACGTTTGTTTTGTGTGTGTCAGGTGGAGGAGGAGGAGGGTCAGCTGGTGTTGGATAGAAACCCTCTGGAGTGGAGCGTGGAAGAAGTCGTTCAGTTTATCAGCTCTACTGACTGTTGCTCTCTAGCCAACATCTTCAAGGAGCAGGTTTGTTTAAAAGTCCAGAGAGCGCGGCGAGGTGACTTTTTCCAAGTCATCGACCAAAGGTCTGTTGCAAAATCATGGTTGTTATGGATTCTTATTCAAAAGTCAGAAATAAAAGTGTTTCAAAGTAGCTTTCCATACACTAAATAGCATCTTTCTGCAGCGTGCAATACAGTTTTAGGCGACAGCAGCCTCTTACATCAACACAACAAAGTGGGGTTGACTGGTGGGGGGGTAGTGAGGTCTGTACTTGTGATGTAGAAAGTTAACCAAACAGCATTGGTCATGAAAATGTGCACATAAAGAGGTGAAATACACCAACGATTGGCCAACGCAGGGCGCTGCAGAGAAACATGGGCCAGGTCCAACTTGCTCCACGTGAGACTGTGTTTTTGCTGGAGGCCTGTGCGCGAGTGTTTTTTTTCCCCACACATAGAGCAGGGAACCCGAATACAGCTCTGAACAGCGAGAGGCATCAGTGGAGGAGGAAGGGCAGTGGAGTTGATGAAACTCTGAGGGTGCAGGGAAGTAAAAGGCCTGAACATCTGTTTGTGTCTTTGCCTTCGTAGGACATCGATGGCCAGGCGCTGCTGTTGCTGACTCTGCCTACAGTCCAGGAGTGTATGGACCTGAAGCTCGGTCCCGCCATCAAACTGTGTCACCAGATAGAGCGCGTCAAGGTTGCCTTTTACAGACAGTACGCTAACTGATGGAGGAGAGGCCACTGAACACCCAGACGGTCCAGAGGAATGCGGTGGTTTGGTTTGACATGAGCTGCCTCCTGGTGGAAAACTCCTCCAGCTCATTTCCAGAGCTGTTGCATTGGAGAAGCACAAACTCAAGTGACGTCACGGTGAACACCGGAAGACGTTGGCCTGCGAGGAGTTGGTGGATTAATTTCTCGGGTGCTGCAGGTGTGAAAATGTGACACAAACTTCGAACAAATCACACTGGAGTTGATCCGTTTGCTTTACTGATCTGTGAGGAAGATACTACGAGACGCGTGGAGGACACGTTCGTGAAGACTTCTGTGCGCGTTTCTTACTTTTTGTTGTCTTTTTATTTGTGATAGAGGAAAATTTAGAGCATTTAACTAAAAAAATGAATATTGACCTTAAAGATTTGTGTGACACAAAAATATATCAAAAAATTATTTAACAATCCAAAAAGTAATATATTTGGAATATTTATCGTTATCCTTATTTATAAGGAGTAATCTATTTTAGGGCAGAAAAATAATTGAAGGATTAACACGTCAACTTCTTTTCCATGGCCAAACCAAAATATTAAGGATGCTTAAGTTATTGAACAAACAGAAAGTAGAATCTGCTTTTATTGAGATTCACACCTCTGGGGTTTTAGGGGGGTGGGGGTGGGGGGAGAAGGCGTCCCGCTTTGAGAGACCAACACACTCCGAAACAGTCTGAACCCAGCTGTGCTCTCCGCTCCTTGTTACAATCACATGAAGTAATCATGTAAGCTATTTTGTGTCCATCTATGCAAATGTGTTGCAGATATTTTTGATAAGTAAGAAAATAAATTTCTATTGATTTGTATCTGTTTTTTGTGTTCATACTTCACAACAAGAACGTTTTTCCTGTTGTAGCTTGAATACTCACAGATATTAGACGTATGTGACTCTACAGTTGATTGACTGAACACTAAGGGTTAACTTGCATGTAGGAAGTCAGAGCTCACCGTGGTTAACAGAACAAACAGTGTGATGTACAAAGTCATCGTTTAAAGAGGAACCACACTTCTCTCCGTTTCCCTATTGAAACATTCAAACATCCTGTTGGTGCTTTTTACCACCTTCGTTTAGCTGTTATTACTTCGTTAATTTTTAATTTAACTTATTAAATACTGGAGCACAGGAATCATTTAAAAAGATGCTTGTAAAACATAAAGCAGCCAGTGTTTTTATCAGTGGGCTGTTTACACTGTGTGCTGTTGTTATTAAGTACATTAACTCATTGTCAAGCTGGGGAACATTTGCAGTTGGACTGAGTTAAAAAACACGTTGTAAATATTGAGTCAGCTGTTATGATTGAGAGTGCGTGAAACCAAGTTATCAAGCAAAGAGAGGAATCTAAATAATGGCTGAAAAGTTGGTGAGAAATGAATAATAGTTTAAAAAGATTTACTTATCAGCTGTATGGCAACAGTTATTGAATACAATATATAAAAATGTAGCTTAAATTAATAGATGAATGCTATAACTACCTGATAAATGGGTAAAATTATTAAATGTAAGGGATAAACGCTCAAATTGATTAGTAAATATTTAAAATAGTATTATGAATTTTGCTTTGTTATTTTAATAGATACAAGCTGAAGCTACATAATGGAACAACAGATAAAATGAACAGTTATATTATTCAAAAGTAGCTTAAAGTTATGTTTGGAAAAATAGTTTTTCATGTAACTAACTGAAAACATGAGCAAAAATTAATTATGAAGTCAAAACAGATAAAGAGATTAAAAACTTATGGGAAACTGTCCCTGAGCGAGACACCCAGCGCTAGCTCCCCGAGCGCCGCCTGTGGCTGCTCACTGCTCCCCCCAAGGGGGATGGGTCAAATGCAGAGAACACATTTCGTTGTAACATGTAAAAATGTATTAATGACAATAAAGCGTATTCTTCTTCTTCTTCTTATTCTAAAACTGAATCTATAAAATTAACAGTAAAGTCGTTAAAATTGTATGAATTGTTATTGTGTCATAAGATCTTAGTGAAAGTACTAAATCAGTTGTTTGTGAAGCTAATTGAATTATGGATAAAACAGCTAAAGTAATAGAAACGTGGTCACAGATAAACATGTATAATAAAAACAATACCTACAATATGACAGCTCAGCTAAACCTGCAGAAAACGGTTAATTTAATGGATAAATAGTTGAATTATCCAACATAACTTCAAACGAATTAATAACACTGCACCGAGTCTATACAGTGGGACTCTTCATGGGGATTCATTTAAACTACTGTGCTGATCCAAAGATTATACAAATCGTTGTGCTTCACCAGGCACTAGTAGATATAGAAGATGAATGGTTTACAAAATGACTTTATACAGTAAGTGTTAGGAAACAAAACGGTGCTCTGACAGACGCTAATGCATTCCAGAAAAACCAGACGGTGCAATTACACGACATCAGACACGGCTTTCAAAACAAACCGTGCAAAACGCCACCGAGAGTGAAAATGAAAAGTAGACTGTGTAAACAGAAGCTGCAATTTATCTCTTTTCCTCGAAATGAAAATGTCTTCTCATGCAAAGACTCCAAGTGCTCAGAAAATCATTTGTCACATGAAACAGACGCAGCTGAGTGGACGTGCTTTTACAGCGCGACGCTGAAACGTAACAAGGTGGAAGGAGAGAAACAGCACAACACGAGGAGTTAGAGGAAACCTTGGGAATCAGCCACCTGCCTGTGAGAGCTACTGTTGGAATAACAGTTCTGTCTGGTGACTGAGCTAGTTTAGAGATGATTCCAGAGAACGATATGAGACGGTGACCTGCAGTGCACGGCAGACTTTAAAGTCCTTAGTAATTAGCACTTGGGTGGGGTGAGGAGAAGGGAGGTGTTGTGGTGAGAGCTCACTGTGGGGGCAGTTTGGGTTTCCTTAAAAAGAACAGCCTCTGATGTGCTTTGTTCACCTAGAGGGAGGTGTTAGGGGACCGTGACGTTGGTTTTTGTGGTGTCACAGGCCAGATTGTTGTCTGTGCACCACTCCACCAGCTGCTGGACCTCCCTCTCTCCTCCCAGTCTATTCACCGTCAGATGTGGGTCCAACTGGAGTCGGTGCCGTCAGCAAAACTTCCTACAGTATCAGAGGAGGGAACAGGGATGCACTCAGCGCTGAGGACTGGACTGGGGGGACCTGGGCTCTAAAGGAGGTTGGAGGAAATGTGATTGCCCATTCTGATAATTTGTGGTTTGTTTGTTAAGATGTCTAAAACCCACAAGCAGCCAGACACCGCCATGTGTGAGTCTGTTACAGGAGGAGCTGCAGTCGACGAAGTTTGCTTCCAGACCCTTAGGAAATAAAAAAGTCCTTTAATAAAGGTTTATTTCCTTCAGTATACTTAAGTATTCTTCAAGCATATTTCCCATGTATATGTAATGTAATAAGGGACGGCCTGGCAGCTCAATGGGACAAGCATAAGACTTCCACACTAATACCAACATACCGGAAGTATACTTACAATTACACTTCTTCAATACTCCTTAAAAGGAATTTAATTTAAATTAAACAAATACTGCATGCTATCAGTTCACCTGTTTTTAGCTTTGTAAACGATGTCCCTGAACGCAGCACACCACAGATGCAGCCGACAGACACAATGCTACTTCTTAACATAAAGCCTGCACACAAAGGCATGCGGTAGGTGCTCTTAAAATCAGGTTTCCAAGACACTATATCACATTTAGAGGCGTCGCAGAGCTGCTGCTCATATGCAGGAGACTATGGGCCGCAGAGTTTCTCTGTTTGTTGGCTGTATTTGGCCAAACAACACGAGAAAGTGAAGAAACTAAAACGGAATGTGTAAGCGCTCAACGAGAGAACAACAGGAGCCGGTGGAGGAGGACGGGTGGAGGAAAAATGATGGAGCCATTAGGTAGGCGTTTTATTGACAGAGCTGTTTGTGGCGGCGGAATCAAAGCAATTACCCCCATGATGGCTGTTTCACGCAGAACCGTAATTGGAGGTGAGGCTGTGTTAGTCATGCAGCACAATACGCTGATTCACTTACACTATACAAGCCAATGGAAGTTCATACCAGCAGCGTTGTGTCGGGTGCAGCCGACTTCATTTATTAGCTTTCTCTCTCTCTCTCTCACACACACACACACACACGCGCACACACTTCCCCAACTCTGACACTTTGCATTGAGTCACTCTGAGAAGCTGCTACCTTATACTGTTGCCTGGCAACCTCACATCAAACGTCTGCTTTGCATGATGTTCCCTCCCGTCGCATGTGAATACAAACTAAGTCATGACAGCGGAGGAGTAAACAGACATTTGATTTTGAGGGAAGCCCGGGACGTGAGCAGACAGGGAATTTACGTTTGGTGTTCGCCCGCTGTGGTTCCAGTAGCTTCTGTTGAAGCTGGTGACAGATGCTACGGATGAACACTATTGACAGGATAGCAGATATGTTGTCAGTCACGTCGTCAGTCTCTCTGACTGATCAAAGCTCGTCTTTGTTAAAAGGAACAATCCATCACTGACAAAGATTTCAGCAGCTTTGATTCGGGAGCATTTTTCTAATCCCTGTGAGAAAACAAACCATCAGACAACTTGACATCATATCGAAACATTTCCAATATTCATCATGTCATCCTGCAGCTCGATGGTGCTGAGACAGAAATAAGTAAAGTATTTGCATTACACAAAATGTTACACAGTGTAAATTAAATATAACATTAAGTTCACTTTCAAGCCTAGAAGATGTGTTTGCTGTAGGGATGTTGGACTCAGAGGAACGAGTAAATAAAAGCTTCAGCTTGGTTTATCTGTGTCTTATTAGTTACCCACAATGCAACACGATTGTCCACAGTAATGTAGGGAATCCTGTGTGTTTTCAGGGGCGACCGAGCTCGAAGGAGAAGTTACTCTACACGTTACAGCACGCTGACAAACACGAGGATGATGTGATGCTGCGTATCGCATCAAACTGAGTCGGACTAGACAGAATTACATACAAAACATTATTATTCTGGACTCAGCCAGCTGGCAGTTTGTTCTTTGGTCAGTGTCTCCATCCACTAAGAAACAACTCAGTTAATTAAAGAGATTTTATCTGGAGAGTATTTATAGGAACTAGTGCATTTAGATTGCATTCGTGTTTGTTTGAAGCATTTGTAATTTTAACTAAAGTTTTATTCCCACTACTTTCCAAGACAGAAATGACCGAACTGCAACGCGGTCCATAAAACGTGGACGTGTGAGTGACACTGGAAATGTATTCGTATCGCGCCTCCTCCTACACGCTGAGCCCACCGCTGAATGGAACGAGCTCGTGCCCCCTTGCTAAGTGGGAGGTCAGAGTCACTCTGGGTAACGTAGGAAATGGCACCGTGCTCGCACAAAGCTGCCATTGATTCCGCTGGTTAAATCGAACTTGTAATGAAACTTATGCTCGTTGCGCTGCTATGAACTGCACCTTTCCACCACGTACTGGTGATATGTCAGCATCCTCAGGAATCCACTTCTGCCTACACTCATAGTGAAACTGCATTTACCAACATCTGCCTCTCTTCAGCACCGTGTCAGGTCATTATCCCGGAGCGGCTCAGTGAAGAGCTTCAAGGACTCCTGCTGTGGGTGAGTCTGAGAGGAAAGAGGTGGGAGGCAGAGGTTCAACAAGGAGAGGAGGAGTGCACTGGAAGACGAGTGAGGGGGAGGGAAAGCAAGCACGCTGAGGTCTGGTGGTTGGAAAGGTGAACCATGCAGAAACTGATGCATCGGTTTGTAGATAGCGGACACAAAGTTTTATTAAAAGTTAAAGTTAAGGTATTGGAAAACATGTGTTTTCACTAAAATATTAAAATAATTTCTCAATTTCGGTGAGAAACCACTGCAAACCCAATTATTAAATGTTATTGTTAAACTACTAAATAGTTTTTACTGCATTATGCCAGTTGCCAGCACTAGAAACACTGACTATTAAAGACAACATGAAGTTCCAGAAGAAGTCTTTGTCAGCGCTAAGGTCCTTAAGGTTGATGTGGAGGTGAGTTCTCAGGACTGTCCCGACACATCAGAAGTGACTGTTGTTTGCATTTAGATGCCTTTTTCATTAGCGTGTGGCTTTTCTAGCTCATCAGTGAATACAGTGAAACTATCACTATTTCTAGCAGACGTAGTTTTCATAGTTCAAATCAAAGAGGTAAAAACTACAAACACGTGTCAAATTCATGTCTAATGAAATCAGTTTTTTATGTCAAGTTGATGAGAAAAAAAGCTGATTCCAGTACCACAGTGCAGCTATCATACATGTCTGTGGGAGAACAACACAGAGGTATAAGGTTAAGTCAGTTTTAACAAGAAATCACAGATCATAAATTTGCATAAAATAAAAAAAACAACAGCTTCTATTCTTGGCAAAAAAAAAAACTTTGAAAGGGAAAGAGATGCTGGTCTTAAATAAATCTGCCTGAAACAGACTTCAGCTACTTGTTTGTAAAGGTAACAGCATCTCTTACAACACCACGCTGAATAAATAAAGACTAATCGTGGCGGATTATTTGATTAATGAATAACTGAGCTGCTGAAAAATGTCCACCCCAAAGATATCACATTCAAAGGAGTCAAGAAGCATTCGTTGTATTCTAAGTGCTCGTCTGTAAATGTCAGCTAAAATACAAATCATCCACAAACTGACAAGAAAATCATTCATCACATGAAAACGAGGACGCAACAAAGACGGTTGTGACGTTCAGAAACAATCAGCTCGGTTAAAGCTGCTGCAAAAACACACATTACACTCGATTCCAGAGTGTGTGACACGACACAGAAGCACAATGGTGAGTTCAATGTCTGTGTGTGTGTGTGGATGTGTGTGTGGATGTGGGGGAAGGCGAGGTGTATGGTTAACCATGGACTGTGCTCTCTGTGTCTCTCACACACACACAAACCATCATTTCCATTGCACTGCAGACTTGAAATCTAGGTCACAGTAACACACGGGCACATGCAAACACACGGCTGAGTTTAAAGGCTCGACTGGGAGAGAAGGACAATCAGATGTGAGGAAGACGAGGCTCGGTCTGTCAGCTCTCCCCTATTCTACCTCTAACTGTTCACTGCATCCGCCCACTCTAAAAAAAACACTTAGATCTTATCAGCGTTTCAGTTCTCACAGCCTCTCACAAGTCGTTTTTGATGAGGTGTTGCGCTTTGCTCTCCTTCTGTTGCTGCCAGTTTCTCTCAACCTGCTTTGTGTACTGAGACTTTGTGCCTCGTAGCACAAGGAGCAGAGAATGTGTGAACATCTCGCGGTGAGCTGCGGGTTAGACGTGCGAGCACAGAGAGGGCACGAGCAAGAGTCTGTTTTTCCAGCTGACAGAAGAAAGGGGCAGTTTTCAGGTCGAGGGTCAAATATAGTCATTATTACGCCAACGAGAGGACTGGTTTCCAAACTGATCAGACCAAGGTGGAGTTTGTCCTCCTCTCTAGGAAATACTTTTAAAGCATGACGTATTCTTTGATTAAAACCAGACTGATGGATGTCTCAAGTATGTGCTGCAGGAATAAGAGACACATAAAATGCAAGAAATGAATAAATACATGATGTGTAATCTGCTTCCATGTACGCCCCTGGAGACTTTGCTTACTGTTCGCCTGCAGCTGCTTTTGTAAAAAGAAACGGGAATAATGGTTGGTAAACTGAAAAAAAAAAACATATGCTGTATGTTATATTAATGTTAAACAAATCAAAGGGGTTTTTCTCATTTCAGGAGGAAATTTAAAAAGAGACGAAGCAATAAAGGCTAAAAAAATGTTTTAATACAACTGTCATTCTGTTGTCTTTACAGAAAACACCGAGCGGGGAACCGTGCCTCTCTCTTTCCATGTAGATTTTAAATATAATCCTTTTTTAAGGAATTCACTTAAATCTCACATTTAAACAACATTTCACAGGAATAGAAAGTGTTGTTTGAGCTCAGAGGTTAATTATTGGCCGCAGGAAAAAAACTGTCTAAAGACCAAAGGTTCACTCGTGTTCAGCTTTATGGGTTATGCTTTAACTCAACATAAATGAGCATCTCTGCACATGCGCACGAAGCTCAGCTGATGTGTTCGCACACATGTCTTCAAAATTCATAAATAAAAATAAAATCTCACATTTACTGTGAATAAAAGCCGATGGTGAGCGAACTGCATAATTCAGCAGCTGCAGCAGGAATATCTGCATGTGATCCTCAGCATGTAGCCGGTATCTTCAGGAATAATAAAAATAATTCACAATGCAGCAGCAGCAGCAGCTTTTTTAAACAGCCTCCTCTCTGTGGACACTTTCCCCTCTCCTGCAAAGTGGATCCAAACCTGTCCACGTTTCTTCCCCCCGCGGGAACAATCGCTCCTTATTTCTATTAAATTGCACTGAGACATATCTCCTGCACCAACAGATCGCAATCTGAATCCAGCAAGACGCGTCTCATAAATTATGCGTTGCCTGAGCTTTTGATAAACTAATAGACGTCTGAGTGGAGGCAAATTGATGCGGCACTCGTGTGATTTAGACACCAAGACATGATTCAGTATTGATTAGTGTTAGCAGGGGCTGAACCGAGGCCTATCTGGAACATCACACCTCTGTTTAAACGGCAGAACAGTTTCCTCTCCATTGTTCATTATTCATTAGTCATCTGGACTGCCTGTGGGACTCCCTCCCATCTGCTACGGCTCCATTTCCATATGCCTGGCTCGACCGAGCGAGGCCTGCGTCTGATAGGTGGAGAGTAAGTGAGAGGGAAGACATAAATTCATCTCTTTTTGCCTCCTTCATCTCTCTTTCCAAAGGTAATGCATTCATTGATGTTATCATTGGGGGAATGGATGAAATGATAAAAATGGAAATAAATTGCTGCTTTAAACAGAGTGAGGAGAGCACTGGGAGACGAGAGGAACTGGTGTGGGAGGAGAGAAGTGTGTTTGAGTGCTGCGGGTGGGTGGCAGGGGAGGGAATTTAAAAAGAAAATAAAAAGAAATGTATAATTAGGAGTTGGCCGAGCAGTCTGCCTACATGGAAACTCACAATGAATAATTAGCTGCAAAAGTTGTTTTATTTTGCTTTTTCATTTATTCACACCTTTGTCTGAGTTCACTGAAACCACTACGACTTTGTGCCAACTTTCACAAGCTGGAAATGTAATAAATTCATGATGCGAAAAATAGAAATCCAGTAATTGAGTTTCAGTGTTCCTGCGGAGTTCGATTCTGGTGCTAAATTAATAAAAATCTGCAGCAGAGCTTCTCCGTGTGAAGCTGCTGGATATGTAGATGGAGCCACGGCTTGAGTGGTTGATATCATTTTCTCTGTATAATGTAAAGGAAAAAACTAAGGTCATGCTCTGATGCTCTGATAAGTTTAGTTTGAGACGTCTTACACATTAAAACACATGAACTCATATTCTCAAGTCAAGTGCACCCACAGTCGAGTAGACGACAACGGTTCAAAACAGACAATAGGTGCAAGGACAAGGATCGGGATATGAAATCTAGACGATGTCCTGGCACTGCAGCAGTCATTCGTGTGCCAGACTCGGCAAACTGGAGCTGCAGCGACACGTATTCACTTCTCCGTCAGAAACAACAGGTTGGTCTGCATTTGAAGAAGTGGTATCAAGTTGCAAGAACGCATTAATAAAACAACTCTGATCGTAGCATATGCACACATGGTTGAAACTGCATCGACGTCTCTGATACACATCGACTCCAGGTAGACGACCCAGTTCCATATTGATCTGTATGATTCATACAGTGCGTGATCAATCACACTGCCTCATATCCATCATGTCAGAGGCACCGACTGACCAATGAAATCAAAGACTGGATCCAATCAATCAGGTTTCTGAACAGAAGTCAGAGAAGAGCACGATTTATTAAGTGCCTACAGCAAATATAGAAAACATTCTAGAGATTAGAAAACAGCAGAGCCGGACTCAGTCCTCGACCTCCAGGACAACAATGGGAAAGAGTAACAAGTAGGCATTGTTCCTGTGGACGGTTCAGCGTGGGAGCGGCTGCACCACATGTTGATGATGTTGGGTTCTTAAAAGTCACGGGACAAATCTAATGGGCTGTGAGATGAACAAGAACCCGGACTGCAGCAGGTTTTTGTGTGATAATGAGGGGAACCCTAACCCTAACCTGTTCGGGCTTGAGGTCTTCAGTGACATGAAACTAAAGTTTATCACACTCTGCATAGATTTCCCTACATTTCCCAAATATAAGGACATAGAAATTGCAGATCAGTAATGAGCGCAGGCGTGCGTTTCTGGTTCGAGGGTCCACCTCTGGAAGGTCAGTGAAACACAGCTCTCCTCTTCCTCACTGCGTCAGGGAAATCTAAAACCTCACTGGAGCTGCAGACAACACGTTAGCATACACAACAAAGCAACGCTGTGCAGATTTATCGGGCTGATCCTGGACTTTTACTGGCTATTAGATATCTGACCGTCGAGTTAGACACTCGCAACATACCTGGCTACGTGACAGTTCAAGCATCACAGCAGCAAACGCGACCACAACAAGAACAACAGAAAGGTCATCTAGAGAAGATTATTTTAATTCTCAGAAAGCACAATGTGTGTATTCAGATCCTGTTTGGTCTGACGGACGTGATCGATACGTGATCATAGAAAACAGAGAAAAACAGCAAATCCCGGTAATGGAGGTTGAACAAGCTGCAAACAGAAAATGTCTGTTTCCTTATAAGTTATATGTTATAGTTTGTAGTTATAGATTGTTATAGATTAGTAATCAGTACTTATTAGTCATTTTAACTCTCCTGTATAAGCAGAAATGATTTTTCCCACACTGACTCCTGTTAGAAACACACAAATGAAAAAACTACGATGCTACAGGGTTAGGGGTTAGGGTTAGGGTTTCTGCTGCTAAATTCAACTAAATTAAAGTTGAACTTGACATAAATGTTTGAGCAGCGAAGAACTTTCCGTCAGTGATTTTTGTGACTATTTCACTGTCAAACCACAGGATACAGAAACATGTCAAGCAGCAGATGCTGTTAGTTTGTTTCTTGCAGACGCTGGTGGTAGGTGACTACAGGTAAGTACACTTATTCTGTACTGTAGTACTACTTTCAGGTGCTTGTACTTTTATATCGATGTTGAACACGCTTCCCTTTTTGTAGCATCTTTATCCCACTTTATTTTGTCAAGTAGTACATTTATATGAGTGAGTGCATCAGTCCTAATAATTCATCAGCTGTTTGTTTAGAACATCTTCATACTTGATGACAATACAGTGTTGTCATCATAATACTCCATTTTCTTTGTGGCTATTTATACCTGTGTACACTAGCACTGAATTACACAGTATTGCACACAGCATTGCGATTATCATGCTCTATTTGTGTGCACATGCACGCCTACAGTAGTTCCACCCAGTGTGTAGGTTGTGTCTTTTTCTGGTGTGTGTGTGTTTGTGTGTGAACATAAATCGGCCTGTTTTCACCCAAAATACCAAACAACTGTGTGCCTCTCTCTCATCCTGCACCTGGCAGATAAATTAAACTCCACACTTGAGCTGGTTTCACTTTACCTGCGCCTAAAATGTTGCGGTTATTATTTCTTCTCTTCTTCTTCTTCTTCTCTCAAATAGCTGACTCATTTCCTGCTGTGTCTTATTCTGTATTACGAACTGCTGCACAGCTGTCCACAGTTTGGTTATGCATTAGTTTTCTGCACTGCAAGTGTTTGCAAAGGTGAGTGCTGTAGTCAGGTAGAAGGTGAGAGTGTGCGTTTCCTTTTTAGTATGTAAAAAAAAACAGTGGTTGCAAAAATACACGTGCTGGCATGCAATATGAATGTGCAGGAGAGGGGGGTGTCGGTGTGTAAAGGATGGATGGGGGGGGGGCTCTGGATTGTTGCTGCAGCTGGTTGGCTGCTGGGCTGGTTTCCATGGCAACGTGTGTAAAAAGAGTGCAAGCTTCGTCCCTCAGTCCCGTATCGATGCTCTGTACAAAAGAATAACGTTTTACAATTACATGTCTTCTGCTCTGTTTGTGTGTGTGTGTGTGTGTGTGTGTGTGTGTGTGTGTGTGTGTGTGAAATCCTTCTAAATTAAACTAAGAAGCTAAAAAAAAAATCAGGTAATGAAATGGCAGATATTAAAATATGGACATTTCATCACCCTTTCATAAATAAGTGTGCAAGAATAAGAAGATTGCTCGACTGAGCTCCTCATCCAAATTCATATTCTTCAAAGAGACAGTGACTGATTGGGGGGTAGAGCCTTTGCTGGATTTGCTGCTGCTCACATTCAGCTCTTACAGGAGGATTAATTTTGTGCAGTGCATGTGGAAACCCACCAAAGGATTCTTGTGGTTCTTTTCACAGAAATAGTTTTTTTGTGAGCCCACGGAGCGTACACCTACAGAGGGGACTGTGAGGAAGTGATATCGAGCCACTGCTGGACGCACTGCCAAGAGTAATATTATCTCTGCTGTCAAAGCCAGCTGAGGAGTTTTGTCTTGAAATCACTGATTTTATTTCTATGATAAACTCAACACTGGACAGGTCCGGCTGTATATACACACCCTGGCAGCAGAAACTACCTTTAAATTCTAGCAGGAAATTCACTAAGCCATCCACCAGGCCATGATGCATCACATAACGGCAAGGCATACTGCAAATGGACTGTGTTTAGTGGAAAATATGAGCAAAAACTAGAAGGATTGGGGTTAAAAAAATTAAGAAATGTGAAATCTGAATAGATTGCTTATAAAAAAAAGGAAAGCAATGTCCAGCACAGGTCAGCGTGGAACAGTAGACATCATTATAGGGCAGTAAAAAAAAGTGCAGCATGGTAAATGCAAAACACAACAGTAAAATAAACAGTACATAAGAAGACAGTAACAGACCCAGCCCAAACCAGTGCAGCACCGTAGAAGAGAGTGGAGTAAAGTTACACACAGTACGAACTCCCTCCTGACGTTGGTTTCATTTTACAGCGGTAAGACCCCTCGTGACTTCACTACCAAGAAGCATTGAAATGGAAAAAAGTTCTCAGAAATTGAATCATTTATCTGGAACTAATCATATTTCTCTTTGTTTCCTAAAATAAAAGCAGAGAAATGTCAAAGAAAGTAGAAACAGGACGGTGGAAGAGGAGGAGTAAAAATGACTGCAGTAAGTAAGACAGAGAAAAGTGCAGTTCAGCCCCATCGTGTGTACATTTAATCTAACTGTTACACAGCCTCAGGGCTTTCTACACAACCTAATCTACACTCACTGTATGATCGTTCTTCTCTGCGGGAGCTGTAGTTAGATTACTGTGTCCAGTGTGTGTGTGTGACTGTCAGAACAATTAGCAGTTTGGGGAAGGAAGTGTGACCGCATCAACACACACACACACACACACACACACACACACACACACACAAACACACACACACACACACACACACACACTTACTTTTCCTATGAATTAAAACAAACATCTGGCTTCATTCCTTGGTGCACGACCAACATGGTGGATGTAAAGGCCAGGCGCATGTTTAAAAGAGGAGTGCGGGGTTGGCACGCGCTGCACACGTGCACTTAAGAGCTTCTAATCTCCTGATTGATTCTGATGCTCGGCCGTGGAGGTGGAGACTGATGAACGCTGGGAAAACTAGACCCAGTCCAATCGTGCTCGACGGTTAATCGTCAAAGAGGAGGCGTTTTTTTAAAAATAATTAAATTTTTAATCTGAAAACTCAATACAATAGTGGCTGCATCACCACCTGCATCTCTCAGTGAAGTATTTGCCGGCATGCTGCAAATTCAAAGCTATTGCATGAACACTGTCACCTCCTGGTGGAGGAAATACTAAATATTAGTGCAGCATTCAGAGAAGGGAGGAGGTGCCCTTCTTCTGTATTTTGCAGGATCTACTTAGGCTCTGAACCTTGTTGGTTTAGTTTGTGCAGCTCATTCCCCTCTTCCTGACCGATCCTCTCAAGCTCCATCATGCATCTCTGAATTCTATCCAGCTGCATCTCCCCTCCTGCTGAGAGGACTTCCGTTAGGAGCCGCTGGGTTCCTGGTCCTGGTTCTTGTTCCGAACTTCTTTCTAATTAAATTATTTTATACCCTTGCACTGATCTGTGCATTTTTGGTGAAATACTACATTTATTTATTCTTTTAATAAGTTTGAAAAACAAAAGCCACATTTTTCTTTCCCTTCCTGTGATTGTGGGATGCTGAGTATAGATTGATGTGAGGAACTCTATCCATTTCAATTCAAATCAATGCCTCACAAAACACACAGTATAAATATAAAGTATCACACACACACACAGGTGGATGGGTATGAATACTTTGCAAAGCTACTATACAAACTGTTTCTAAATGTTATGCAGAGGAGCACAACAGTCACATTTCATTCATTTCTGAGGCTGCAATTTGTCCTGTAGCATATTAGACTGTGACATGTTTTCATTCCGTCATCGGACGAGTCTTCTGAAAATAGTGAGGCGCACTTCCCCTCAACATTGAGCTCATGAGTTAAATCATACCACGTATGATTCATCAGGGAACATTAGCTCTGTCAGCTTCCCACTACACACACGCCGTCACTGTTCTGCGCACACCAAGACTGTCATATGACTAAGAGTCTGCGGCCTGGTAGCTCAGTGGGTTAAGCGTCAGACTGGGATGCAGAAGGCTGCAGGTTTAAAAACCCGTCTGACTCCTACCAGGTGTGTCCAGACACACAGCACTCGCTCTGTTTAAGTTGCTTTGGATAAAAGTGTCTGCAAAGTAAAGTACTGCTGCTGCTACATGGTAATAGGTCCTTATAATTCATACCCATATATTATTACTATATTATTATTTGTATTTACAAACAACATTATTCATGTTGATTAAATCTTTAATTAAACTGCAGAAATTATGATAAGAAAAGAACTATGTTGCTCACTGCTGCCCTCCACCTACTGAAAAAATAGAAAACCAGACAAACCAACACTGAAAGTCTCATCACGCGACGAGTGCAGCTTTCTGTTTGAAGCCTGCTGAACCGAGGACAGTGCCTGAAACACGAGCTGTAACTTCTCACATCAAAGGTCACTGAATGTGTCCTCGTCTTCCTCGTTTGGTTTTTTAAGAAAAAAAAAATCTTTCAGTTTGCATGTGGGTGGATAGAGCTATGTTGCGTTCACGGTCCCTCCAAACTTCCCGACTGCCAATTTAAGAAGAGTTTTGTAAAGTAAATAACATATTTTCAGAGCTGTGGATCTATTTAGATAATCAAACACTGCAAAGCTGCAATAAAAGCAAGTAAAGGGTCAGAAACATGTAGTTGGGATTTAGAATTAGACAATTTAAATATAACTGCATTGAATTCCCCACACACCCACATTCGGGTTGCATGAGTCAGGTGTGATCTTCTCGAAGTGCTGGAATCCCGACCGTCAGTGAACGTCTCGTGAGCTCTCGCCTGAACGCGCGGTGTCCGCTCGCGCTGTCTGCTCCGTCAGAGAAACGCGCGGATGGGAAACTGCTTCATCCAACTTCAGGGGACTCGGTGACTTTTACAGGTCAGTGGTTCCTTACTTCTGAGCATTTTGTCTTTTGGCCACTTCCACTCTCTACGTCTGCAGCAAATATCGTCCAACTTTCATCCAGCAGCTTCCACACGTGATGAAAGTGACGGACGTGGAGTGAGCAGCACGTCTGCAGGATTTGTAATTGAACCGCGGTGGCTTTCTTTTGCATAATTGGCTTGCTGGGGCAGAAAAACAGAAACAACTGTTTTCAGTGTCTCCGAATCGATCCGGAGAAAGAAAATAAATATTTATTGATTTGCAGCATTGTTGGAGTTGGAGATGGAGAGAGCACTTCAAGGACACTTGGGGTGTCACTCGGTCTGTGAATTCATGAGTTAGAGTCGTCCTCTTTAATCAGAGGACAGACACCGTCTGTTAAACAACTGGTTTAATCTCCAGATGTGTGTTTAAAATCAGCAAACTAATGAGTAACTAGTGTTCGTGAGTGGAATAAGAATTAGGATATTTCTCTCTCGCATTAAGTGTAAATACCTGAACAAAAAAAGAAACACACCACAAACTGTACAAATGTAAACTAATTAATTGAGTAAATCTAATTATATTAAAGTCTCACAAGTGAAGTTTTATAAACCATCAAAGTGCATTAAAGTAGGCGTAGTGGAGTAGAGGATGGATGGATGTGTGCCCAACCAACTTAAAGCGTGAGCAGCATCTTGATTCTCCAGCTAAATGAGAGAGAACCCATTTAAACATCATAAACGCTGCACGTTGTGCTGTTAAATCACCGTTTCTAGACTTGTAATGTGCTTTGCGAGTAGAATATTCCATGTGCAGCGTAAGATGGAGCAGATAGGACACAATCTACCCCTGAAATGAAACCACATTGTGAATTAATCAGCACAGCACCTTCCTGTATTTGCAGAACTTGCATGTTTTATGGTCTTCAGATTATTTCTTTAAGCTTTATGCCCATTAATGTCTGGAAGCTGCTGTGGGTCACTTCCACGTGTTCGGTCTTTGAAATAGGGACCATTTCTTTCTTTCACTTCTTCAGCAGCGCAGAATTATTATAATAATAAGTCCTGTTCTCAGAATCATATTTAAATAATTTTTCCACGTCGTGGTATCAGCTAAACTCTGTGAACGATTTTACCAGGGCCGAGAAATAACAAAGTGTCCCGGGATATTTAAACATAGCAGCGGTATCCCTTTTATTCCGTTCTAGAGAAAGCTGTTCATGACGGCCGGTACTCGAACCAAGCTGGAGACCAGAGGCAAAGAAAACAAGGTGTGCGAGGGCGATGCATTGAAGTATCTGACAGAGATGTTGAGCCTGGAAAGCTGAGCAAGGGGAAAAGAGAGCATCACAATCTGATCCCTGAAGAAAAGGTAAAAAGGTGAGGTTCCACACAAGCTGAGAAAATACCAAAAGGTGGCACGAAAAAGGGAAATCCACCCTGTTCCACAGGCTCGGCCTGCTCCACAGGCTCGGCCTGCTCCAGTACGGTCTGCTCAGCTGTTTGTGTATCAGCCGTAATCAAATTAGAGTAAATAACAATCTGCTAAACTGGCTCATCAAGCAGAAGCGGGAGCTGTTTAAATGACCGTCTGCTCTGAGCCCGACATCACTGGAGGCATTTTGAACGAACTTGGTTGTTGTGACTAGTGACTGTAGGCGTCAGATAGAAGTAAGACGATGGAACTCTGAGTCTAATAAAGTATAAATATAAAGTATCTCACAAGTATATAAGTATAAAGAAAGTAACACACACAACAGCTTCCTGTCAATATCAACAAAGACACCCCCCCCCCATCTCTCTCGACCACACACTCAGTATTTTGATGGTGTTTGATACAGAGGGTCCAGTGGGAGGCTCTTCTTCATAAAAGGCTTCTGAAAGGTCTGCGGCGCGCTGCTGACCTGACCTTCCCTCTATTCTTCCGTGTGTTTGATGGTGATGTGGGTGATGGAGGTGGCATTTGAGGACCAATGGGTGGTTGGGGGAAAGCGAATAGACCGCTGCAGACCCCCCCCATGACGTGTGTGCTAAGTGACAACAGGCTGTTTATTCAGCACAGTTTATTCTTTCTGTCGGGCATCATCACCCACCTTTTGCCTTCACCGTTTCTCCAGACAAACAGCGGTGATTAGCTTCAAGGTAAGTGGCTGGCTAGTCGTATCGCAGCTGCACCCCCTCCTTGTTAGGTTGAAATGTTTCACTGCTCGTCCAAGTCGGATGAAGTTGGTTACAGTCCCCAAACGTATCCTCAGTGTAGTCTTCGTTTCGCACCAGCCCTGAATCGGCTTGTTCGATGAAACAGTGGAAGGGGACGGTGTGGGTGGATGTATGAGTCACACTACCCTCATGAAGCGGGTTGTTGAGTGTGATCAACCCAGTCTGAATTTGGTTTTCCTGATTTTTCTGGGAACGGTTGAAAAGGCAGCAGGATAGATTGAAGACAGGTTATGTCTGCGGCCTCCACCTCTGTTGAGTCACTGGTCTTCTCCGTTCAAATCGTCTACATCATCGTCCTCGAATGAGTGTTGTTTGTGCTTTAAATGAAGGTACACACCACATCTGGTGCCGAGGTGTTGCTCTGCTTGTGCAGCGGCAGTTGAGTTTCAGCTCGGAGCACTCTTTGCTGCATTGAGCAGCTTACACTACATTGTGTCTGTCAGATTAGATATATCAGATTAGAAATGGAAATTCACAGAAAACCCACCCACACTGACCAGTACCAGTGGTCTGACACACCACAACACAAACAGAGCAGAAAACATCCACCTTCACAGAAGCCAGGAAGACCTGTGGATACCCCAACTGGGCCTTTAACAACCCAGGATCCTAGAACCTGGTAGATGCAAGAGAAAGATCTTCTTTCAAAGGTCTTGCACAATCTGTGCTGCCATCTAGATTCAGCCTCTGTGTGACGTCATCACATTGGGACAGTTCAATATAATGATTTTACACAACATGCAGCCGTGGCAGTATTAAAATAAACCACAACATAAGGTTTAGTTAAAAATCAAAGCTAAATTTATTGTATCTAATCATGTCTTAACCTCAGTGTGTAGTTCTCTAATATAAATCTACCTCATCTTCATTAAGTCACACCAGCGATCTACCCACATCTAAATGTCCAATTATAGTTTCAAAACAAGGAGCAGTATGTTTCTACTGCAGTAAGTCATGTTTTACGTAGTTTTACACTTGTAAGACTGCAGACTTTACACATCTCCAGTTACCAACTTGCTTTCAGCTCATGTTGCCACAATCGATCGCTATGACTTGAAAACTGTCATGTTGGAAATCTTGACGTCACCATTTCACAACTCAGAGCAGCTACGTTGTGTGTTCAGTGGTTGTGTTTTTCAGCCTTGTGTTTGCGACAGCCCCACCTGTGTGAAGCTTCAAAACGAAAAATCAAACCGCCCCAGAGACAGGAAGCGTGGTTACATCGTCGTAAGCCAGGCACCGGAAGTTTTACTCTTCCTACATGAGCACAGCATTAGACAAAAGGTTCAAACTGCACAGGAGGCTGCAGCTCTGCACGTTTCAAATGTTTGAATCCGGACTGTAGGAGGAGAGCTTGTGTGTGTGTGTGTGGGCGTGTGTGGGGGTGTAAGTGTTAAGACCGGGATCAGTCTGTATGCAGATGATTATATGCCGATTAAGACTTTTACCATTTTACTACTACACAGAGTTTGTAACAAATTAAATAAGAAGAGTTTGAACAGTCACTAAATCTACTGATTAGTTGATTCCCTCATTTCACTTTAAGGTTTTAACAAACAAACTACAGCTCAGCCCCAGTTTTATACAACTAAAACTAAAAATCCTTTTTTTAAAGTGGTTCTAAAGAGGTTTAGTAAAGTAACGAATGGATCAAAAAACTAACAAACAGTATTTCAACTATTACTTTTCTGAGCAATTGTTTTGTAAGAAAAGCACGAAATGATACCTGAACAGCTGAATCAAAAATTTTAGGAAACTGTGATGTTTTTTTGTATAATTTAATATAATATAAAACAATGAATCCACCAATGAAGAAAACGCTGCACATTAATGAATCGTAACAACCACAGCATACCATCAGCCTGTTCGCTCTGCCCACCAGATGACTGAGTTCTAGCTCGGTTTTGTTTCCACAGTTTCCCGAGGGGACAACGTGGCTCCGTCACTGCTGTTTGTTGGGCGCGGTGGCGTGGTGGTTAGCACTGTCGCCTCCTTCTTGTAAGGTTAGGAAAACTTATGGATATAAGTGTTTTTAGAGCAGTGTGCTAAAACCGGTGTTTAAAGTAAAGCGTGAAAAGAGAAAATCAGTGGATTGTGAAGCCACAACAAGGTGCTAAAAAGTTCCTTAGAGCTTCTTCAAGGATTCATCTATAAGCTCCCACAGTCACGTGACTGATTGTTAATCTAAAGATATGAATCCACAATTTTATCTTAACTAACAATTAATAACCGATTACAGATCTAGCAACAAACCAACATAAACAGTCAGAAAAGGCAACATGTTATTACATTTAAGAGCTGGTTCTTTCATCTTAAAGCTCAGAACACTTTACTTTTCTGGCAGTTTGTCATTAACGTACAGAACTGCACGTTTCTCCTCGTAGCGCTGCCGACTCAGGGTCAGTCACTGACTCTCAGTCAGGCTGTAGAGAAGGTGGCTGGTGCCAGCGTCTTAACGATGACGACCACTTAGCCGTATGCTGTTGTGTATTCCTGATCTTCGTCTAGTATTTCAGCTCTATTAATAGTCAGCCTCCGCTCCGCCACCGAGTGACACAGACACACCAGCACAGCGCACACGGCCTCGAATATCACATTGACCATTGCAAAGTCGAATGACTGCAATAAAAACTGCTGCAGTCCAGGCAGCACGAGTGTGTCACAGGATTTATTGTCATAGACAAAGGGATTTTTTTATTATTAAAAGGTGCTCAAAGGCTCTGCAAAGTAAGACAGCTGGTGTTTACCAGTCCTCCAGGTATGTATGGTTTGTTTTAGTTGCCTTGAGAATCAAACCACTGGTTCTCTTTGCTTTCTTTGGCTCCTCAAACATTTTCCTGTCTGCTCACAACAAATACTGTTAATACATTTGCTGGTTTGTTTTCCGCCTCATTTGTCCAGGGACTCCGTGCGAGGAGAAGTTATGCTGTTGATTCAGTTTAAAACCCTGCTTTGGCAGCCAGCTGGAGCCTTTGCAGGGAAACTCTCTCACTGCGAGCTCTTGTGGTCACGGTGTGATGGGTGATGAAATCACTCTCTCAGTGCCTATGTCTCTCTCTCTTCCTCTCACAGGTTGTTTGAAGCGTCAAAGGCGGAAAACGCAAACCTCCTCCTCGCCTGCCCGCCCTTCTTTCCTCTGAAGGAGAAGGGACAGTCTGTGTGTGCTGCAGCAGAGGAAAGGTTGTTGGCAACAGCTGGAAAACCTCGGTGCTTCTCCAGGAGGTTACTTGGATATTGGACAGTAAAACGTTAAAATCCTGCAGACATGTCGCCGTTCCTGCGGATTGGCTTCTCTAACTTTGAGATCGATCCCGGTCTGGCCTACCACGAGGAGGTGTCGAACCCATACTGTGCCGTCTACATGAAGGAGGCCGTCGACACAGGTCAGTGAGAGCTTGGCTTTATTTAAGTGTATGGTACAGTAGAACACACACATGCTGCTTTTTCGCCTCAGTTTATGTGTTTACCATGAGCTGCAACCACTCTTTCATTAACAGACAACTACTGTGCTGTGATTTTCTGGCAATATAAAAATAAACAAAAAACGAATAATCATAATATCTTATGATGAAAATAAACCTGAGCTGCAGCATTCTGTCTCCCACCCGAGAAAGAAACGTGGCAACACAAACAGTATGAGCAACATTTCTGAATGCATCATATTTCTAAATGCTGCTGCCCGACTTCTGCAGGGGGCACATAACTCTAGCGTTGGCCTCTGCTCATTGGCTGCTGGTGGATCATACAAACCTGCCGTCTCTCGGGTCAGCTAATATTCTGCCACGTCAGCGAGTCACACATTACACAAATATATAGAAATATAATATCAGGAGAGTAGATTACAGGGTGTAGTAAAAGTAAGAAATCAAAGTAACACAGCTTACCGTGCTCACTATGCCCCCCCAACACTCAAGCTGATGTTTCTATGCTATAATACTAAACAAATAAAAAACCAATTGGTGAGGAGATTTTACAGTAGTACCCTTCAACGACCTTCATTTCTGAAGATATTCATTGCAGTTGTTGGTTCATATACTGTGTCTCAATATTGGGAAACTACCCAGCATGATTGGTATCGTTGTTCTGCATCTGGCTATCTTTAACCACTGGTGAATATGAGTGCAGGACAGAGCTAAAAGTGTCACCGAGAGGAAAGAGGAGGGGTTTTTTTCCTCTTCCGTGAAACCACAGACTGGCCCCACGAGGGTGAAGAGAAATATAAGGTGTATTTCATTTAAATGACAATGAGTCATTCAAATGATGAGTTATGTTTACGTCAAAACCGCAACAATACGTTGTGTTGCCATGAAACATTAACACTACTATTACCTCCATGGTAGCACATAACATCACACACATAATAATACACCACATACGTCAGGCTCGTGGATTTCCCACAGCTGAGTGTGTGAAATTCCCAGGCTGGGTAAAAACATTTACATTGGAGAAAAACATCAGGCACATCGGCTCAGGAGAGGCGATTTCATCTTCAAACAAAAGTGACGGAAAGCTCCGTTAAGCAGCTTTTTTCTTTGAAGCCCTCTGCAGAGTTAAGGTTAAGACCCAAGTCTCTTAGGTCTTTTTTTAATCTCTGGAAACCACATCTTGTCTACAAAGCCAAAACATGTCTGCTTTTTAAGACTTCTTTGCGTAGCAGTGCACGAGCTGCTGAGCTGACACGGGTCTGCTGCACCCGGTGGCAGAATACATCTTTTGTTTATTTGGGACTACACCTTCCAACAGTGATGGGGGCGTAGCTCTGCAGTTACACTTACAGTAAAACACCAGTGTGCTTCTCCACAGACTAAATTGCTCATGTCTGATTTTTTTTAGCACCGTTTCCTGTTTTTGATGCCGTAAGGCGAGATACAGCCACACGCGCTCAGCATGGCAGCTCGGCCATGTAGTGACCATCCTCTGATTCTAGTCAGCTGAGACAAACCAGCCGAGTTCAGAGTTTGGGGATGAAACACTGCTGATCCAGCTTCTAGGCCGAGTTTTTTCTTAGATATATGTAACTCAAACTAATGTATTGTTATACATTTGCCTTAATAGGTGATTCATGGCTGTTAAACTGCACTGAATTTGTATTAACTGCTCTAGAGTGTGCACACGCACAGCTATGCTGCTGTGTTCGGTAATGTGGGTCGTGGTTCACCAATTTGTGCCACATTTCACAAGAGAATTGTCAGTTCAAAAATAATACTTTCCAAGTTCAAGGCAGAAGAATTAGAGGTGTGTTCTGTCGTGGGACAGGTCCATGTGTCGGCTCGTTTAAAGGAAAAGTCGGCTTCTCTGTGCCAAAGGTTATAAAAGACAACGCAGACGTATCAGGATCAGTCCACAGAGGATCCTCCCATAGTCTGTGGGACGTTTTTTGGAGACTTTATGTTCTTTTCGGTCAACAGTGGCTTTCACCTTGAACATTTCCCATGATGCCATTTTTGCCCTCGTGTCCATGTCTCTTTGTTATGGTTGAGCCACGAGGCCTGCAGGTATTTAAATGTTCTTCTGGGTATTTCTGCGACCTCCTGGAGGAGTCGACGTTGTGCTCTTTGAGTCATTTTGGGTCGCCGCCCACTCCTCCGGTTCAGGGAAGTTTTCTCCATTATGGATAATCGATAAACTGAAGCTTTTCAAAGAAATCTGGTAAATCACAGCAGTTTAGCAAGAGAGGAAATGATTTTTCACATTTCAGCTTTCCTCCCTTAAAAAAATGAAGTCCTCATTTAGAAACTGCACTTTCTGTTTACTCAGGTTACTTTTGTATATTCTAAACGTATTTCCTATTAAATCAAATGACTTGATGTTGATCATCAGACTAGAACTTTACTTCTGGAGCCTTTGTCATTGAAATCCACAACACTCTTAACGAAAAATCACATTAAATATAAACACTATACAACAACTCATCTCTTAAGCTTAGAACCTTTTTCTCTCGAGGAGAACAGGGTGCTTGTATCCTTGTATAGAAAAGAATTAGGCTTGGATGAAGCACAAGTGTGTTACAGTATCATACAATAGCATCTCAAACTACATTACAGGATGGACACCTCTGATCACAAAAACATGAAACGAATGCATTAATTAGGAGGATTTATTTCAGCAGTGCAGGAGGAAAACGTTGAATTTAGTCCTCTAAACATCTTTGACACTTGGGTACATAGGGAGAGGTAAAAAAACGAGTCGTTTCATGGAGCGGAGGCTTGTGTGCACGCTTGAATGTAAATGCCACCTTTGAGCTTTTTCAAAGAATTACACAGGAACTGACTTAGATCTGGTTGACACCAAAATGTGTCACCTTTCACTCTGCATAATGCTGCAAGGAAAAAAAACACAAACAAACCCAGACATACTTCATGTAGAAGCCCATGTGTCCACAAGAGAAACGGACAGACTTTCCTCTCTGGGCATTTTAATGAGCACAGACGGCAGCTGGCAGGGCCGCTGGACAGACAGGCGATGAGCCGATGATGGAAACTAAAAAGCTTAGTGAGCTTTATTGTTGCAGCAACAGGATAGCATGTGGGTGTTACGCAAGTGGATATATGGGATGTTATTGCACAAAAAAATCAGCAGATGTCAATTATGGAGGTCGGGTGGATTCCTAGCCACGTGATGTGATTACAAATCTCCCAACACTGTGAAATGATAACGATAAAGGTTCGATCACGGAAGTTTTAACATGTAGCACTTGATTATGCACGCGTAGGAAGACTGCATGATTTACTGTGAAGCAGTCACAGATAAAGAAAAGAGCATCTAACCCCCCCCACCACCACCACCCCCCCGACTAATTCCTGAAAAGGTTTTACTCACTAGTGAACGACTGAATTAAGTGCTTGTCTGGGACAGTTTGCAGCGGTGGAGAAGCATATATTCAGTGGAATATTCAGTGAGTATTTACAGTAGGAGGCTGTTGGAAATGTTTGACTTCCATAGTGACGCAACACAGGGGCTCACTGACATGTTAATATTTTGGGGGAAGAGCGTTGCTTTGTGTCTGTCCAGGTAAAAACCTGACTCAGCAGTGACGACGGCACAACGTTTAACGTCACAATGAACAGCTCTGCCTATAAAGACGTGACTTTTCTTTCTGTACAGAAAAGGGTCAGGTGTACAAACAGAAGAAGCCCACCATGTACCCACCGTGGAGCAGCACGTTTGATGCTCACATCCACCGCGGTCGCATCATGCACGTCATGGTGAAGGACCGGACAGCAGAGCTCAAATCTGAGGCCACGGTGGCTCTGGACTCGCTCGCAACACGATGCAAGAAGGAGAACGGCAAGCTGGAGATCTGGGTTAGTACAACGTGTGTTTGTTTGCATTCACACAGCAGCTGTTTGGCTATTCTGCCTCAATCCAGATGGGCTGGCTCACTTTAGGGTCAAAAGACCAAGTGTTTAAAAGGGCTAATCCTTGTTTTTTATACTAAACACCCTCATCATCATCGTCCACGCTGTGATCCACCCAGTGAAATCCCATGGCAGGAACAAGCACAGGTTTTACTAACATCAATGATGATTGCTCAGTTACATTTATGTGTCCTAGTAATCTGCACTTCAGTTACAACTAGCCTTGAGTAGGTGATTTTGTAAATATCATGTGCTCATGATATCACATGTACACACGTGAAATGTGGGTCAAAGGTCAAGGACTCTATCAACTTCCATCCATCTCATCCGTCCATCTCATTTGTGCCAACTTCCTGAAATATTCCTTTGACAGGAATGGAATGGAACGACACTAAATATAAAGCTCCTGGCTGTACAGGTAAACTCTTAAATGTGAGCCATGTTTCCAAAACAGATTTAGGGCAGAGAAGGAATCTCATTACTGATCTACTACATTTAGGATTTAGATGTTTTTGCACAGAAAGAGAGACTTGCAAGAATCATTGGGTCACCTGGGCGGCTAAGATACTTATAGACAATGACCATTCAACCACAATATCCACATCTCCTTCCATCCCTATTGTCCATCTTTTAAGGACAAAAAAACGGTTTTATCCCACCCTAAACGTGCACAGCTGTTTATTTATAAAAGTCATGAAGACCATCACTGCCTTCCTAAATTTATTTTTAACTACTCAGAAATCAAAAACAGATCAGTCCTTGCACACCAGAGAATTTCTTTCCCTGGAAAGTTTTGGCATTGAGTGGCACCAGACGCACCATGCCGACTGTTTCTCATAAACAAAGACCAAAAATAAATGGATGAATCAAATACAAACACATCCTGTAACAAGGCTGTCTGAGCAGTCTGATCCTGTCTATGCGTTTTCATGTGCCAGACGGTCTGTCACCATGCAGCCATGGCGTGCACAGTTTCTGAGTTACGCAGTTCATGCATCATCATCATCCTGAATCCACATCCTTCCTTTTTAAAGCTCAAGGTTTTTCTCATGAATTTCTGTCCTCTAATGTATTTTTAGTTTTCATTTCACTTTCGTTTCTTTTCCGGCCTGCAGCTGGAGTTGAAGCCACAGGGGCGTGTGCTGATGGAGGCCAGATATTATCTTGAGAAAAGTGGTGAGTACCTCCACCTAATACTGCTCCATTAGTTCTAACCACAAAATACTGATGGAGTTCAATACGAATTACAACTGTGCAAACCAAATCTGAAACCAGCCAGTGAAAATAGAGGCTTCACCCATTTGTAGCCTGCATGTGTCCAGATATTATTTTAATGCTATACTTTAAAGTGAGTAAATCATCCCAACTGTCTGTAAAGTTCTTTAAAAAGCTGACTCGCATGAAGCTTTCTCTGTTTTACAAGGCTAATGGCGTTTTATGTGATATGATTCGACCCTCTACCCACCGTTGGTCGTCTTTCTGGCATTACCACCGTGCCAAGAGCCTGAGAAGCCACCCAGAACTAAAAAGAAGAAGCCCGCTCACATTTCTATATTTAGACCCAGCAAATTGGAAATCCCTGTGCAGAACAACAGGTGGCAAAGTGATTGGTAAACTTCTCTGTTAGCTACACGCACAAACACCAACACACAGTGTCAAACTGTCTGATAATCCAACTCCGTACAGACAAATATTTAACAGTTCATAAACATCTTTTTAAATTACATATCACGTCTGAAAAGAACAGCTTGCTTTCCGTTTCTGACTAAAATAGGAAGACACCTTGGACATTCCTGGCAATCAACAGAGTTTACATCAATCTAAAGACCTGTTGTTAAGCTTGGCAGGTCTGGCTCTCAAAAAACAACAAATAAGCAGAAAGAAAAGGCAGCTGTATCTGGTAAGCTGGGTTAAAGCAGGAACTGTCTTTCCTATTCACAGGTAAGGTTCAGGTATGAGCGCACTGGCCAGCATCAGTGCCAGGGCTAGCAGAGTAGGGCTCGTCTTGTGAAGATCACAGGTGGTCAGTACACTGATAAAGACAATAAAGATGAGAGACTAAAGCCAAAGTTGCGTTGAACAACTGATTCCTCTGTATGTTGTAAATCTTCTCTGTGGTCGGTCACCCAAAGGTGAGATATTAAAACCTAGGGGTGAAATCTTGTTTGCACTAAGTATATGTTGTGTCTGCCTTACATGTGAAATGTAAGCTCGTATGGTTTGTTTCAGACACTCCTGGGCAGGCTGATGGAGACCCCGAGTCTGAGCGGGAGAGAGAGGGTCTGTTCGCCCTGCATCATAGGCGCGGTGCCATCAAACAGGCCAAAGTCCATGTAGTCAAATGTCACGAGTTCAGTGCTACGTTCTTTCCTCAACCGACCTTCTGCTCTGTCTGCAAAGAGTTTGTCTGGTATGCAACACACTGAAATCTCATACATCGCTAGATTAGTCACCTTCTGTGTTATAAAGTGAGTCATTTCAACTCTTTTCTCCACTGCAGGGGTCTCAACAAGCAGGGCTACCAGTGCAGACGTAAGTGCCGACCCTTATTTTCCACTGATGTACGGGATGGCCGAGACATGACGATCTCTTTCCTGCGTGTCTAACCCCCGTCGTGTTTGTGCCTTTTAGAGTGCAATGCAGCTATCCACAAGAAATGCATAGACAAAGTTATCGCCAAGTGCACTGGTTCAGCAATAAACAGCAAAGAAACAATGGTGAGTATCTGCCTCGCACTCATTTTCACACGCACACTCATTGTTTCAGTGAATCAGCACAGAGGCCTTCCTGCAACCTGTCACCGTCGAAACTGGTGGTTGCTGATAGAACGTGTGTAACAGTGGCTTACTAATCGAGGAGTCACCTCATCCAGAAGTATCGTCACGCCACAAATGCGTGTCTTTTCATTTCTCGTTTCACTTCTCTCGCCCAGACACACGCTCAGTTCACGAAACCAAAAGCGAATACCAAACCTTATGTTTTGTGAGGTAGAGAAGGAGAGACCTGCCACCCACTGTTTGGATACTGAAAGTGTTTCTACTACTGTACTGATTCATTCCCGCTGTTGGCTTTGTTTGTTTGCACGTCTACACCTGAACTCACATGACCCCAACGTAATACATGCGCCATGTGTTGCAGATTCACAAGGAGCGCTTCAAGATTGACATGCCGCACAGGTTTAAGGTCTACAACTACAAGAGTCCTACATTCTGTGAACACTGTGGGACTCTGCTATGGGGGCTCGCCAGGCAGGGGCTCAAATGTGAGGGTGAGAGGCGGGAGTTTTCTGATTTCTGTGGTTCTATGGATGTTGTTGTGAGAAGCTGGACCTCTGACTTGTAGGAACTGGGTTACACCCTAATGACACTTTTGCTGTATTCACCCATCGTTCAGCTGGACACAAACATTTGCCTGTGAACTTGAGGAAACTCAAGCTGAAAAGACAGTGTTTCTGCCATATGTAGCATTTTTATTTTTTGCATAGGCCACTTATAAGGCGCAGGTATCAATAAATAACTACTACGGCAAGTCAGGGCACACGTCTTATAATACAGTGTATGTGTGCAGAGAGAGAATGAGAATGTTTTACTGTCTAAATACACACGCACACACAAATTACAGAGATTTAGGGAGATGCACCAAGGCTAAAGCTAATAGCAGAACTAAAATGCAGAGTTTTGTTATGTATCTGGGTTAGTGTGCTACTATACAAAGATAAAAAATGTGACATGAAAACAGAGTTTCATAAAACACAGTTCATAATTGGTTTTATCAAATAATATTCAAAATCAAGTAAACAAAAAAAAAAACATGCTAAATGTCCAATAACTGCAAGAACAGCAGACATTTCAATATTTCCCCTGAGGATTAGGCATTGAGCTCTGGATGATGCAGGAAACCTGAAGCAAACTGCAGCTGCCACAGCAGGTGCAGAAGACAGTGCTTCATGTGAACAGAATTACAGCTCAAAGACAAGGCAACACACTGATGCAGCCATGTGCTGGGGTCTGGGCACAACATACAGTCATGTTCGATGTGCCTCAAAGAATCTTGAATCTTAACATTCGTGTTACATATTGTGATGATAGCGTGGTAAACAGTGCTGTGTTTTCTCTGCAGAATGTAGCATGAACGTCCATCATAAATGCCAGAAGAAAGTAGCCAACCTGTGTGGGGTCAACCAGAAACTGATGGCCGAGGCTCTGGCTACCATTGAGAGCAAACAGCAGGTCAGAAGAACAACTCTTTTTTTTAAAATACAGTATGTGGGTTCAAATAAGCTGATTTGAATCGGTCAATATTTCAGGGCCTGGTTACGCCATATTTAGAAAGACTAAAGACTGTTGTAATGACTTGATGTTAAAGTCTCGCTTGTCTACCTGTGGCCTTACCTTTCACCTTTAGGCCAAAAGCACCAAGGACACGGACATCATTAGTCGAGAAGGTCCAGTAGGTGTTGGTCAGCCGGGAATGCTCCGAGTGCCATCTGGGTTAGCAACGGGTTCACCAGCCGCGGCTACACCTGGAAACAAAGGTACACAACTCATTGAGTTGGGAGTCTTTTTTTATGTGAAACATAAGTTTCCTGACGAGCCTCCTCCTGCAGAGATGCAGGGTGTTTCATGGGAGGCACCACCGACTGACATCGGCAGGTTGGTGACGGAGGCGCTGACAGATGAAGAGCCTTTGTACGCCGTTCCCAAGAAAGATCACCATCCCAAATTCACCATCGACAACTTCATCCTGCACAAGATGCTGGGGAAAGGCAGCTTTGGCAAGGTAGTAAAAAACTAAACGCAATAACATAAAGCTGTGAGACGTGGTCACCTGCTCGTGCAGCCACAGACTTATTGTTGCTCTGATGATAGTGATGACAAAGCCACAGAAACAGCAGTTTTCCAGCTCTTCTTGCTGTTTCCAGGTGTTTTTAGCCGAGCTGAAAAAAAGCGGAGAGTTTTTTGCGCTGAAGGCTCTAAAGAAAGATGTGGTTCTTATGGACGACGACGTGGAGTGTACCATGGTGGAGAGGAGGGTCCTGTCTTTAGCTTGGGAAAACCCCTTCCTCACACACCTTTACTGCACCTTCCAGACTAAGGTAACGACCACATTCACTTGAACGCTCATCTGTAAGCGTTGTAACCCTCTTCAGAAACCACATCATTTGACATTTGTGTTCTTACGTCTAGGAAAACCTGTTTTTCGTAATGGAGTATCTGAACGGAGGTGATCTCATGTTTCACATCCAGAGCTGTCACAAGTTTGACGTGCACAGAGCCACGTATGTATACAACACCTAGTATCAGCACAGTGCTCGCCTGTTAATGAGCCATGGGAGCTTTTTACTGTAGAGGTGGGATAAAGTCTTCTCCCCAAAACAATTTTTGTCAGGAGAGTTAAGTTGTGATGCATCATTTCAAATAAACACAGTAATTTCAATAGCCTTTTTTTTTGGCTTAGTTTCAGTCTAAACTTCACGAAAGTTACCTCCTGTCGTTGGCTGTGACGGAGGAGATGAAACGAGTAACATGCCCTCTTCTTCCTGGTTTCTGTGTCTTCCTACAGCTTTTATGCAGCTGAGATCATCTGCGGGCTCCAGTTCTTGCACTCCAAAGGAATAATTTACAGGTCAGTTCTAAGTATAGGGCAGAAGCAGAACAGAAACCGATGATTAACAATTCACAGAAGGCCAGACTGAAAACTGTATTTCCCCTCTTTCATGCTTCATCCGCCTGCTCGTCTGAAGGGATCTGAAGTTGGATAACGTGCTGTTGGACTCAGAGGGTCATATAAAGATAGCCGACTTTGGCATGTGCAAGGAGAACATGCAGGATGACCTACGGACCTCCACATTCTGCGGAACACCTGACTACATTGCCCCTGAGGTGACCACACATTCTTTATCCAGAATGATAAAGCTATTCTTAATCCTGTTGCTGCACATTAGTTAAGACAACAGAAGTCCTTCTACAGACTCTGGTCTCCATTCAGACCCAAAGACCGTTTAGTCTACACCCCATCTTTGACCAAATTTCAGTATCTTGCGACACTGGGACACCAAAAGGAACAAATTCTACGAGGTACCTTGGAGGCTCATGGTAAAACAGAATGTCTCGGTGCATGTGTTTTTGCAACAGATCCTGCTGGGTCAGAAGTACAACAGCTCAGTGGACTGGTGGTCGTTTGGAGTGCTGCTGTACGAGATGCTGATCGGTCAGTCTCCTTTCCACGGCCGCGACGAAGAGGACCTGTTTCAATCCATACGAACAGACAACCCTACCTATCCACGCTGGCTCACTAAAGATGCCAAGGACATACTAGTCAAGGTCAGACACATTGTCAGGCAATTTCAAGAATTCACTTCCTCACATTTTATAAATTTTAACCAAATCATTTACCAATTAGTTGTGCACACATGAAAATCCTAAGCAACGGCATTTCAATCCCACAGGGAAATTATTTTTGCATGTTACAGCAGCTCTCTGTTCAAACAGAAAGAATATAAAAAAGAACCATAACCAGAAAAGAGTAACACAACACAAATACGAAGTACTTAAGTTACAGAACAAAAATAGATAAAAAAAAAAACTAATTTCCAGTCAAATCAGTCTTGTGTATAATTTGGTGAAGTTATCTGATTATAAATATGATTATGACAGTAGTCCTCCCATTTACCTAAAGGACAGGAGTCCTCTTGATTAATTTGTCCAGTTTGTTAGTATCTGCCACCTTGAGGCTGCTGCCCCAGCAAACCACAGAATCACAGATCATCATCACACCAGTCCACAACGCTGTCCACCACACCCTGCTACTCTGTGATGTGCCTCCACCCTCAATAGATGCTGCAACTGCAGAGAATTGTTTCCTTCAGAGAACTTCTGAAGTTGTCAAGAATTGTACCTGAAATCTGAGGTGTACACCTAATCTAGTGCAAGGAAAACATCAACTGTTGGACAGTTTGACCCAGATCAGGACAAAGCTAAACAGAAGAGTTTGCTGAATAAAAGGTTTATTTCTGTAAACTTAATGGACCAAACTGCCTGTACAAAACACAGACCCTATATCTAAAGCATGGTCAGGTTGGGTATGTAACTTTGGTTCTGGTGTATTTGTGCTGCAGTTGTTTGTTAGAGAGCCAGAGGAGCGACTGGGAGTGAAAGGAAACATCAGGCAGCACAAATTCTTCAGCAGCACTGACTGGGATGCACTGGAACAACGGCAGGTGCCGGCACCCTTCAAACCAACTATAGTAAGTATGAAGGCATCTCTGCAGACTACAGACTCATGCATCCTGTAATTAGATTCACTTTAATCTTTAAAAAGGAAGCATGCTAGGTGCAGATATGTAGCCAATATGGTGTCCAATGGTTCTATTTACATATTTTCTCTTCATCGTCTCAGACGTCGCCCAGTGACTGCAGTAACTTCGACAAAGAGTTTATCAACGAAAAGCCAAGACTGTCGTGTGCCGACCGGACGCTCATCAACAGTGTTGATCAGACGATGTTCCGAAACTTCTCCTTCGTGAACCCGGGAATGACTCGCATTGCAGCACGCTGACAATCAAGCCACCTGGGCACAGAAAGCACTTATCTTACTATAAGAACCTGCAGAGACGTTGGACTGTGAATGTTACAGCTGTATCTATAAACATAAGGATGAAACCACTAAGCGGGTGTCTTGGGTTTACAACGCGTACAACACAACAGTGACGGAATATTCGTTGCCATGAGTTTTTATAACAACAATAATACAAAACATAAACCACCAAGATATTAGTACTGAAGCAGAGGCAAAGAAGATAAAAAAACTAAGACTGGCATCCTTGGTCAAACATGTACAGACCTAAATGCTTCTCGTAGTGTAAATTAAATAACTTATTTTAAAAATATAACTATAGAATTATCCTAAAGTATTCGGGCCCTTAATTTACCTTTATTTATAACTTTAGTTAAACCAATTTAACTAAAGTTAAAAGGAAAATGATGCCGTCATACTGAATATTTTACCTCCAGTATGGGTGCATTTAAATAGCATATTGTTGTGTAAATAACTGTATCTAATCATGTTGATATATTGTCTCGTTGTTGGAATAGATTTTCTAACACATGTGAATTACAAGCTTTTTAGGTTTGTGTGTTTGTGTATTGTTCCTCAGGAGATTTATTGGCGTTGATTGATGTGACATAGTGAATCCTGTACATTAAAACATGTTTTCTAGACCACTGTGTGTTTCGTTTCTCTTTGAAACACAACTTTTGATCATGTGTTTTCACCACACAGATACACTGAAAGAGTGGAGGTGGAGGTTTTGACAGAAACAACAGTCTCAATTTTTCCACTTGACATTTAAAAAAAATATGTTTTCCAAAATGAATGGAATTTACTAAAAGACTTTAGTTAAACATAAAACCTAAAAAAATGTAAGTAGGAAAACATTATTTACAGTTGCTGTACACTAAACAAGTTGAGAATGCAAAGAGTTTATTGTACAAAAATATCACATGCATTGCGAAGTAAATGATTTTTAAATTTGTGATTTATACTTTTTAAGTCTCCTATTTCTGTTTTGTACTGTTATTTTAATAAATTATTTAAATATATATCAACATATTTATAAATCAAGCAATTAATTAAAGAGATATCCAGAAGAATTGATAATAATAGTAAGTGTTATTGCAGCCCTAATGTGGTAATAATCAGAGATGCTACAGATTTTAACATTTCTTTTTCATGGAAACATTTTGACATGTCGCAGTAAGAAAAGCTTGGTGCTATTCTCCGCCTTTATAGGTACAGGTACACTGTCACACTGCCATGGCTACAGATAACACTGTTAGTTAGTTAGTTAGTTAGTTAGTTAGAAAATACCCTTTATTCGTGTTATTAACAGCAGGGCTCTTCCTGCTTTGACATGTCAAAATGTCTGCTGTGAAAAATCCTACTATACTCCACAAAGCCATCTAAACAGACAACTAGAACAGTGACATCTCTGTACTTCTTTATTTGGAGTGCAGCAGTGTGCTCTGCTGACATAAAGCTCCCCCTAGTAACCAAGGATAATTTGGTGTACGGCACGTGGTATTATTTCCCTTTAACATATCCTCACTGGCACAATTTACAGTCAGCCAAAAACACCCAATGCTCACACTAGGAACAATACATTTATATTTGGTGAAACTAAAATCAGCAAAGGCAAAAATAACAATTCCCAGAAAGATGCTGCTGTATCCAAGACAACAGCTGTGGAAAGCAGTGATTCCAAGGAACTGTACATCTGTTCTTATCAGAATCCATAGAAAACACCAGAATGGATGAATACACCTTATCGCGATCAGCATTTTGTAGTTTCTCATAGACCACATTTGATTTGATAACGTGTTAATTCCTATTTTAAATATTTAATAACATTTCCGCTTCTTTGACGTTATTCGCCGTTTTCATTTTACACTGACGCATTAAAAACCAGGCAAATGTGTTAGCAGACAGCCAAAAGGTTAGCAAACCCAAATTGGACAACGACTGCGGGTCACTTGCGGAAACACTCACCGCTGGTTTGAAGACTTTTCCACAAACTTTCTGGACAACAGAAGGTAATTTTTTCCATCCGCTGAACAGTTTTCACTCATTTTTATTCTGATGCGAAACGCTGGTTTCTTACATAAACAAAGATGGCAACCGGAAGTGACTTTTAACATCGGTACGCACTTCTTTTTCTTCCCCATTGCGAGCGGTGGAAAAATTAGGTTAGTGACAGTTGAGAATTATGGAAAAATTATAAATGATTATATGTATTAGAAAGATTCGCTATAGATTATTACATATTTTATATAAAAATATATAAAACTGAGAAATTTAATTAAAATGTTCTATTTTTCCAATGTGTTATGTCCCCAGGTTGTGATCTTGTTTGAATTAATATTCTTTTGAAACTATGTACTCTGTATGATCACCCACTGTTAGATAAAAAGATATTTAGGAAGTAAAAAAGTTAAAAACATACATTTTCTATGCAGCACACAAAAATCCAGCCAGACAGTATCAGTGTATCACAGGAAATGTGAGACAGGAAAATGTATTAAAATTAACAATGCATAAAGATGATCAAAGATATATAATAATAAGATAATTGGATAGGGCACAATCTGGTGCTACCATGACAGGACTTTGACCTTACTGGGATTGTTCATAAACTGCATTTGTAACTGCATGACTGGACAGTCAGCATAATTTGTGATAGATTTCCAAGTAAGAATGCTTTCAGTGTGGTTGAGCTACTGCACGATTATCTTCAGTGGACACAGCCACAAATTTAAAAAATGATATACTGTTTTTTGTTTGCCATATAAAACACATATAAAACAGACAGACAAATTCTAGTTCTGTTTCAGAGTGAAAACTTTGTTTTATATTTAGATTTGTCACATACTGGTCTTAAATTAACATTTCCATCCAAGCCCACTTCATCAACGATCATTACATTCCTCGTGTTCAACAGTCAACACTGAACAGAGAGTACACATACAGAATGACTTAATGTCAGACAGAAAGTCTTAAGTGCTTCAGAAAATCCCAACTTTTGACATTGGAGAGTTTTTGGGAACACGCAAACACTGGGATTTCTAATTTGCTGAAATTCTTAGGTATGTATTGATTTGTGTGCAGTTTTTTTAAATACTTGGCAAAAAATAGATGGTATTGTGTAAAGTCAATGGAAACAGTCATTTATCTTATAACATTATGTTGCCAAATACAGTTTGTAAATGCTGAAGCAAGCACAGACTCCAGACTCAATTCAGGTAAACGTATTTCCTTATTCCTCAGGTCACAAACCATTACTGATAAGACAGGGCACACATGTAGTGTAACTTCTGAAGTCTGTAAAACATGAAGCACATCTTATTTTTTTTTTTATTATATATCCACTGTGGCCAAGAACCTGCACAGGCCCAAAGGTCGGTTACTACCCTTTATCAGGGAAATCATCAAGCTCTACACCTGCGCAATAGGCAGTTTCTCTATACATTTGAGCTTTTCATTCCTAAAACATTTACTCTACGTCTACTAGGATGTGGATTATTCTCTTGGTGTGCAGGAGGCAACATGGTGCAATTACAGAATTATTTTTTCTTATTGTGTAACAACTGTGTGTTTCCAGCATCTGTATTTAGGAGAGAAAGGATTTTTATCGCCTCCCAGTGGTGCAAGCAGCACTACTCCGGTTGAGATTGCGGCTGAGCTGAGGGAAGTGGACTGTGGGTGTTCGGGATGTGGGCCCATACAGACCAAGGTTTCTGGCTGCGACTGATTTCCTTGGTTGCTTTACGCAAGGGAATGGGGAGAAGATTTGCTGTTTAGGAGTCATGTTGGCCGACGTGGACATTGGACTTGATGGAAAGGACGACTTGGCCGGTGAGGAGACAGAGCTGAGGGAGGGTGTGGAGGAAGAGGAAGTTTTGTAAAAAGTGGTTGGGGCTGATAAGCCACTGGCTGATGAAGAGGACGGGAGGCAGAATTTGGAGTTTGGTGTTGGGGTGGAGGGTGGTGTAGGAGGGGATGAGCAGGACAGACCCATAGAAGCTGATGTAGGGACAGGGGAGTGGGATGGACTAGGGGTGGAGGGTGAGGGAGTTGGAAAGCAGGAGTCCGAGGATTGTTGAGGTGGAGGTAGAGTGCTGGAGCAAAAGTGTCCCCTAGAGCAGGTGTTTCGTTCTGAACCTGACGAGTCAGACTCTTTGTATCTGTTTGAGGACGGCGGAGGAGGGAGAAGGGGGACTTGGGGTTCAGGTTTACACTCTGGTTTTGTCTCGGGGTTTGCGTTGACAGACGAAGTCAGGTTTGGTTCGTCATCTAGATCCAAAGAGTCCAACTGCACCACCACCTCTCCCACATCTGCAACCTCTTCACATGCTGACGTTGTAAGAGAAGGGACAGGAGACAGAGACACAGAGGTTTCACTCTGCTCATTCTGAGTTGTGTCATCTAGCTCATTTCCCTCAATTTCTCCTTCCTCTTCACCCTCAAATCTGCCCACTTCTGCTTTTTCTCCATCTTCCCTTTCCTCTGAATCTTTAAAGCCCAGCTGTGCTCGAGCCCTGGATATATTTCTCCGATGAACGCGGACATGAGCGCGCCAAGGTGACCCAGTGCCTCCACCAGAGCTCCCTGGAGATCCAGTGCTGTTAGAGGGCAATGATCCACAACGCTGCCTGCCAGGGGAGCTGCGACTATGGGACACAGAAGGAGGTCGAGCCCCCGATGATGTGGATATGCTAGTGGATGTGTGCCTGGAGCCCTGGGAACTGCCATGTGGTTTCTGACCCAGAAGGAGGTGGTTGATCACTAAGCTGGAAGGATTGAGTTGGGAGGCCAGGACACGTGTGGCCGGGCACTTATCTGGAGGGAAGATGAGGGGACAAACACAAAACACAGGTAAACAGGCGTTCAACAAATGCTTGCTCCAGGAATATAGGCAAAAACAATGTAGGTAGAAAAAAGGAGTTAGATTAGTACCATTGTGAGTATGAAGAAATATATTTTATTTAAATGTTTTTAAATGAACAAATTATTTAGTTTAGTACTGCAGTAAGAATGAATCCACATGTTTTTTCATTGGTTAATATTCTGTTGATTGACCATTTAACACCTATTCCAGCTATAACCTGAATTAAAAACAGACACTGCCCGATTTGATCGTACAAATGCAACAGCTGCAGCACATTGAGAAATGCAGAGCAGCTCTTGCCAAAAGCTTGGCGCCTCCCTCAGACACCAGAGGGCAGCCTGAGCATGTGGATCTCCGGCAAATTGCATAATTATTTCTCTGTATTATGTCAGAGTCAGTCAATAACATGTTAATAGAATCACGCCTTTACAGTAGTCGTAGTTTTACAGTCATGAAATGAGTGAGCGAGTAGGTGTGTGTACAGATGTTTGAATTTGAATTCTCACTATCAAACTTCAGCAAAGTCACAGCAATAATGCACTAGCAAGAAAAGGTATGTTTCTGCATTACAGGGACATAAAATGTGATCAGATCTTCATCTAAGTCAGAAGAATAGATTATGACTAACTGAAGATGTCTTTGATGAACTTATTGTATCTGCACAATGTTCAGAAGGAATATTGTAATATGTCGTGGTGTTGAAGAATTAGCCTTAATTTTCCACCAGAACTTAAAAACTAAAGCCATAAAGGTTTATTATCATTTTGTTCAAATCACATCTTATGTGAAAAACCAGAAACGTGCTTTTTCTTGCCACTTCAGGTTAGTATGGGGCAAAGTCCGAGAAAATCTGCGACATGCAGCCGAAGAAACATTTGTCCTCTAAATAAATTCCAAGCTCCCTAGAATTAGAAGAGTTAATAGTCTAGTTTCTTGTATTTCATTGTGTATGCATCACCTCCAACCAGAACAAAACCATCACCAGTAGTCCTAGTTGTAGCACAAGTGGAATGGAAGACCACGTCTAGGCACCAAAAATGCCTAGACGTTCTATTTACTTTACTTGGCAGACACTTTTATCCAAAAAGACTTACAGGGAGCTAGCGCTGGGTGTCTCAAAGACACACCTAGTAGGGGATGGACTAGGAGTCAGACGGGATTCGAACCTAAAGCCACCATAACCTGATAATGTAAATGGAGTTAGCCTTTGTTTGAAGAACTCAGTATTTTTTAACCAGCAGTTCCATCAGCAGTTTTCCAGTGTTTAATCAAGATAATAATAATAATAATAATAATTAAATGACTTAGAAACTCATGAGACATTTTTACCTAAACATAAATCAGTACATATCCGTTTTAACAATGTTAGATATGTACTATTTACTTAAGTAAAACACACAAAAGTCATGTTATTATTATGAAAACTGGAAATCTGCCTTGGGAACCCAGAGTAGATTAGATAATAATCCTAATAAATTTGATTGATTCGTTTGTTTAATGAAGCATTAGAAACCCTCAAATCGGCCCCAGAACACCCAGTCTGAGATAGCTTGACACCAGTACCGTCAGTTTGGTGGTCAGTACTGTCACTGTGTTTGTTGAGACACTCCTGAGGAACTCCTGGACTTGTGGCGACATCAGGTCCAGGTCCTGCGAGTCACACATCATCATCAGCTTCATGCTTTGTGTGGTTGTCTGTTACTTCCCCCCTCCCCCGTCCCTATTTACTATTTCTTGACTGTTTGCTTAGTTTGGGGGATGTTCACACCTTTATTTACAGAAGAAGTCCTGCCTAACCTGTTTCTGTCATATCCACAAAGCTGTAGCTTTAAGTCTCAAAATATTTCATCAATATACTGCATCTTTTTTCATAATAGCAGTCTAAACGTCATCCATGTGATCATTGCTGCATACAGTACTAGAACTAGCTTTTAATGTGCATTGCCTAATATTTTAGATTTATTTGGATTATTATTGAATTGTTAAATAAAAACTGAAATGTATGTTTTCTAATAATACTGACACTATTCCTACTGACACTGATGTGAAAACAATGAATGGAAAAGGAAGTAATTGTTAAATTAAACTGAGTTATGACTATGAGAACCATTAATCTTTCTCCCACCTGTGCGTATGTACAGTTGCATAGCCTGTTGTTGCTGCCGCCTCTTGATCCGTGTATATTGCTTCTTCAGGGCACAGATGTCAGTGCTCATTCTCTCCATCATCATGCTGTTGATGGCTGCTTGATGGTCTGCCTTGGCACCTCCTCCACCTGATCCTCCAGCTCCCACTGCTCCTGGACTCAGCTCCGCGATGTTTCCCTGTTCTGCTCGCTGGTCTGGAGGTTAACAAAAAAATAATAATGATAATTATTCGACACTCGTGGAGACAGAAACGGGAAGATTACAGCCGAGGGACCTGATTTTAAGAAAAAGAAAAAAGGGCTATTTAAAATCAGAAACAACTGGATGCGTTTTTAATTAAGCTCTTGTGCTCATCCAGTTTTGCTTTCATCCTTTTGCAATCACCTTCGGGCAGGCTTTCACAAAGCCTCCTGATGCTATCTAAAGGGCTCCACAATAACATTTTACAGAATGTACGTTTTATTTATTTGACGTTTTAATGACTGAGCTCACAATAACAGTTAAGTCTCTGTT
Source organism: Microctenopoma stevenorrisi (assembly GCA_032270685.1). NCBI lineage: Eukaryota > Metazoa > Chordata > Actinopteri > Anabantiformes > Anabantidae > Microctenopoma > Microctenopoma stevenorrisi. The sequence goes on from JAUMTR010000015.1 coordinate 11,211,025, forward strand.
TTTTTCATTGATATTGTGCTTTTAAACAGCAGCCTGTGAAGGTTGACATGTTTAACATTAACACAACTTTCTCTTCAGCTTTACACAGAAACATGTTGTACACAATTTTAAAGGCCCTGCACCAGCTGGCAGACGTTTGTTTACAGTAATTATACTGTCTCAAAATGACTGCGCTAATGATTTATTATGGTTCGTTTGCTCCGCATCGTTTATAAAAATGAGCAATGTGTCCCATTTGAACCAGGTCAAGTAAGCAGTAGTGAAATCTACTTATGGGTTTAAACAAATCTCTCGAGTCATCTTTAAATCTCACTGGAGGCTGACGCCTGCTTTGGATTTTAACTGATGTTTTTCTCTAAGCCCTCTCTAAGGCTGTTTGCCCTTTTTCATGTTTGTTCGAGTTGTTGAAGGAGGAGGAAGTAGGGATTTGTTTGGAGGAAACAGATCAGAGACTGTTTGTAGTTGGACTCAAATTGGGGGCGGCACAAAATGAAAGGTGTGGGGCAGCGGTTAGTCTGAAACCACTTGGCTACTGTCCTCGTCTCCGTGGTTTACCATATAAATCCTGTGTTGGAGTTTGCACTGACCTTTAAGATGTTTCTGGTATCTCTGCAGCTCGGGGGCCAACAGGCCTCCCAGGGGCCCCAGACAACCGAGTGCTGCCACTACAGAGTCTTCATCATCTATGTCAGCGTCATCATCGCTCTCCCAGCTCCCCAGACCACCGCTGTGAGATGAAAACACCATCAGCATGGATTTCCCTTGTTGTGTATACTGGGCATTGTACGCTGTCGTTTGCAGTATTTATGGAATATATACGCGCACCGGTGGCACTAAAGCACCAGCTTTACTCTACAAGGCAACTTTAACAACACAAAGCTGAAGAGACTGTCGAATCTCTGAGTGCAGAACAAACCTTCCATTGGCTTTGACTGATGTAGGGAATGGAGTGATGTTGTAGGTGTATTTCTCTCTGAGCTCAGCCAGCTGGGGGAAGGGAAACACTGCCATGGAGTAAACCTCCTGGTCGACACAGAAAAAGACAACAGTCTATTTACTAATCCCGGAAATATATCTTTATTGAGAAAATCAAAAATGTGACTTTGGTCAACCACCTGCATAAGTTCAGTGGGATTGATGAGGTTGTGCTCCAGCATCTCCTGTGTCAGACAACCCATCGTGCTGTAAAAGTCATCAGCTGTCTGACAGTACTCAATCCTCCTGGACAGATCCACAGGAAGGCACGAACAAGATAAAACACAGGTTGGAGGCAGAGCATTATACACAGGTAAAACAAGTAGTTTAGGTGTTTTATTGTTGTTTCAATAGTTCACATTTTAAAAAAAGGCGTTTTTCACTCAGTTAGGAACATTGAACACTTTTTAAAAATCTTAAGCCTGAGATTTAATTTAGATTTTAAAACAACTGACAAACACAAACTGACACTTTTCTAAATCTCTACAACACTTACTCTCCTAGCCTCTCCCAGATGGCGAGGGCAACCCGAAACAGCACCTCTGACCCCTCAAAGAACACAGAGTCCCAGATCTTCAGCACGGTGGGGGCCGGCAGGCAGGTGGCGAACATGGTCAAGAACCACTGCATAGTGAACACGTTGGTCAGCGGAGGCTCGTAGCTTCCTGAGAGAATACAGACACATTTAGACTCTTATTCACACGAACACACAACAAGTGCAACAACGCGTGCAAATAACTTAGAGATTAAAACACACAAATCTGTACCTCCAGCCTCTCTGTTAGCAGCCTTCTGAAGGTGGTGGAGGTGTTGGGACAGTCTGGGCAGCTTCAGCCGCAGCAGGTCTCTGAACACTGCCATGTCCACTATAGTTACAGAGTGAAAAACTATCAATAGATATTTTTTCCTGCATTCAGAACTAAAAATACAAAAGTATCAGCACAAAAATTAAAATGTTGGTAAATTCTGAGTATTAATCTGAGATCAGAGGCTTCGGGTAATATCTTCCTTTACAGAATGCATCACTGTGCACATGCGTTTATATGTTTACCTGACAGTGCTCGAAGGTTGTTGGCAAAATAACTCTCCGGTAGCACTTTGTCAATGAGATAGATCATCACCTGCATATAAGAGAGCACAGGAAATCCTAAAGCAGCACAGAGACTCCGTCTCAAGGTTTAAGCAGCTTTAAAACCAGCATGGAAACATATAATATTACTGGGTATGTATACCTTTAGTGCATCGCTCTCGTTGCCCTCGGTAACCTCCAGAATGAGAGCAGACAGCACATTAAATCCTTGGCAGTAACCCACAGTCTTATTCCAGCGGGCATATGCGAGCAGCACCCTCTTCAGCACCACCCTGTCCTGCTCCCCCTCTTGGCCACAATAAGAGCTGCAGCCTGTCCTGTGGAGATCCTGGACGGGAAGGATGCACAGTATAGATTACCTCATGACAAGTCAGAGCATTAACTGCACAAATGTAATTTCACTTGATGCATTTAGGACGGAGGCAGAGACGGGAAGGCAAACAGAGAGAAGCGGATAAATGGACTTTGCCCTGTTGATGGAAACATTATTATCCTGTTGAATCTCTGAGTCATTGAGAAATGAAAAAGCTGCCTCACGTCTCCATGATGCAGTGAATGCAGCGCTCTGACGCACAGTCACCAGCAAACAACCTTCACCAATTACACATTAGCTTTCAGGGGAAATGATGCGTTTTATCTGCAGGATATGTTTATAGTACATACACTATTAGAACAACATCACCAATATCGTAATGGATATTAAATCTAGACCTGACAATAAACCAGCCCAGTACAGGGTAAGTCTACTGTCACTCAACTCATCATCCACTGGTAGAAGCTTTGAGCGTGTCTGTGAATGAAATGAACAAGTTCTAATGCTAAATCTGATAACCACAGTTTCAATGTTATTTTATGTTCCAGATGTTTTTCCACACAACTGTTCTATACTGGGTTTGAATGTGATAAGAAACATTGGAAATCAGCTGATTTCCTTCACAAAAACACATTTGTTTCAAACCTGAAGCAAAGCTTTACACTAAAAATGGCAAAATATCTTTTTGAATTGCATAAAATAATTTATATTGTGCTAAGACAACAACATAGAAAGTGTAACAACAACATATGTATAGCTGATAAACTAAACTATCCTTCAAGTAGCATTGGTGCATCTTCTGTCTCCGTCTATTTTAAGCTACATGTTATGGAAAAATGCTGAGCGCCGCTCACACACTGGGCACCTGCTGCTGACTCAGGACGCACAGCCTCACAAACGCACCTTCTTGTACAGATGCTGTGCATACATATTAATCCCATACCCCACTTCCAACACGAATAGACAGTGCGGTTACCTTGACGATCTGGATGCCGAGGGAGTCATCGTCCGGGTTGCTACGCTCGTTAAAAGCAAAGCGGAGCGTTTTCTCCCAGTCGATAGAGATGCTGTGGATGTACTGGTCTGCTAGCGTTAGCCAAACCTGCAGAAAGACAAAGAGAGTAGACACACCGTGATCCACAAAACACTTTTTGGAAAGTGAAGGCAACATAAGCTAGAGGAGAAAGGTTCTAATATTAGTACAGGTTATAGGACAGATCCATATTTTTCTTTACTGTCCACACTCAGTCAGAAGAACAAATGTTTGAACTGTAGTGTTTTACTGAGAAATATCCTCAGCTTCCTCTTTCCTCCAGCATCAGATTCCATTACTCCTCACTCAATCATCTTGTGTGTGTGATGTATGAAATGATTATGGACAGAAAGGGCCTCTGCATATTGTTCTTTTAGAGCTAAAAAAAAAACTACATGCAGGTGGTAAAACTCTACATGCAGGCTGACAACAAATAAAACAACACAACTGGGAGACAACAAATCCATATGTTGTGCTAAGCTAAAGTTACATACCCTCTTCCTCCATTCCTTTGGGATCCCTGTGGGAAGCCTAGCCACTGCTTTAAGGGCGTCGTACCACTGCAGGGAAGAACACACACTGCTTTACTGACCAGTTTAATGACCCACTACCCTCCTGGTTACACACTATTCATACGGTGACTGTAGTTAAGAAAACAGAGTGCTTCAGAGAGTAAATTACTAAGAAGCAGTAACAATCGATGCTGATGAGGAACTCAGGTGTGGCTCACCTGCTGGAAGCCATTTTTTCCCAGCGATGGTTCAATGGTAAACCTCAATCTTGTGTCAACTCCTACAAACAAACAGAGACACTGGGTTAAAGTAATACTAAACAGCATCTGGATGATTATCTTCAAAATTAAGTACACATACACTACAATATACTACACAGTGACTATTATTTAATGTACATTAAATATGTTTATACCTAAAAGCTATAAACTCAAAGGGTTGAAAATCTGCTCATAACCGGAGCAGCTTTTAGCTCACCAGATGTAATGAATAATCAATGAAGCAACAAATGACCAGGAAGAGAAGAAATATATGACGAACATATGAAGAGCCAAACCAATTAAACAAAAAAAGGATAAAAGGATGATTTGATTTGTACTGTATTTAACTGGCATCTGCGTGTAAATGAATATGGTTAATGTCAATATTGACTTTTCTTATAGAAGAATATTCAAGAATACCCAGAACAAGGAGTTCAACATGAAAGAGTCTCATCATAAAAGTCCAAATCCAAACTAAGCTAGAGTTAATTATAATTGTTGTGAGATGTAGAAAAATGTATAAATATAAATCACTATCAGGAAGCTACTGGAATAAGAGGAGGACAAAAAAGAACTCATGAATATGAGAAAAAGCGTCCAGGAAGCGTCGATCAGCAAAGGTACCGACTAGAAACGGACCCGTTTGTCTTCTGAGAAATATCCCCGTCTCAAAGTGAGAAACTAATATTAATAACACGATGTTGTTGCTAAATAAAACGGATTTGTGGCCATTTTATCGCATAATTCAAACACCGGAAGCGCGGTTCACGGCGCGTGCCGCTGCTTCACGATATATTTGTGGTATTTAAACACGCAGATGGAACCGGATATAAAACCTGTCGCTGTCCACTTCGTCGTGGTGCTGAAAACACATAATCTTCTTCAGCTCTCTGCACACGACCTTCTGTGGGGAATATCTGGAGCAGGAGGCTAAACCCCTGCGAGGAGCAACCGGAAATGAAGTTCGGATCCTGATTTGAGAGGGAAGGTCCTGACATGTGCCAAACTGCTCTGACTGCGGACACTTCTCCTCCCGTCTCCACCCGCCGGAGATGAGCACTTTCTCCCCAATAAAAAGTCCAACAACAGGCGAAACCAATGACCGACCTGCGTGTCCCGCCGCTGTCCCGTCGCCCTGCGCCATTCTGGACGAGCGCCGCTTCACTCTGCGGTTTGTTCCCGGAGCTTGGGGCGAGGATTAACGCGGAAAACCCTCCTACTCCGCTGTCACAGATTAGACCGACGCGTACTTAGCAAAGAGTCTTCATCACTTCATCTTCAGCGGGAGCCAGAAGCCAAACAGAGCGTTTCTCTAGCGTTGACGTTCATTTCATGTGAGTCAGTTCAAACCACAGGAGGATGAAGAGGGTGAAGATGAGCAGACAACGATGTCTCTGCAGGTTTTTCTACATCCGTGTGATCATTATAAAGGTTCATATGGATCTTTAACTGTACAGTAGCAAAAACTTAATAATGAAGCAAGAAATATAATAAAAATATGAAAAAAAACCAAAAACATCTGATGCTGAATAAACGCCTGTCATCCATTTAAACTACAAACTACCAGCTGCAGATGTTTTTGATGACATCTGGAGCGTCCATTCAGCAGAAGCAGTTATACGTGGCACTACTACATGTACACCAGATATTGGTAATAATAAATAATATGTCAGGCTAATGTGTTCATTCTGATAGATATATATGCCAGAATTTATTCAGACTTCTTCTAAAGAACAAACATTATTGTCGGTATGAAGTTCCAGTGCTGAGTGTTCGTCTGAGGACCGGATGCTCCTATAGTACCTATTATTATTCTTATTACTGATAATATTCTACTACAGCATCGCGCCTCCATCCCAGCACAGCACGTCTGTGTTACCGTTTGAAACCCGATGATAACCCGTCACCTGGCTCTAAGGTGCAGAGGAGCCGGGGTGCACTCCTGGAGATCCCGTTCCGCTTCTTCAGGACGTTGCTGATGATGTTGCCGACCCCTCCCGACGCCTGCTGCCGCTGCTTGGCGCCCGCCCTCGGCCTCCTGCCGGCGGCGGGGAGCCGATCTTGCCTCATCGGGGACCAAAGCGTTCAGCCAGTTCAGTCACCTCATCGTTTTGAGCCTCTTAATAAACCATCCCGCGGCCGAGCCCGAAATCCGATTCTTGACGACCTCCAAGACGTTTTTAAATCTCTTCCGGTGACTGCTTCTGTTTCCGACTGCAGCCCAAAGAAACGACGGGCCTTCAACTCACCACTCAGCGGTAAAACTAAAACTACGACTATGAAGCCATGTCCCAGCAAATGTCTACACAAAACACCGCCATAAACCATCAAAAACAGAGAGGGAAGCAACGTTTCCTCCTGGTTTTGATCGGTGATGCTGATGATGCTGCACACCTCCTCATCCTCATCCTCCTCCTCCGGTTTAGCGTCACCAGGAGGAGGCGCAAAGGCAGAGAGCTGCTGTAGGGTGGAGAGACACGTGGGGAGGAGACAGAAAAGGATGAGGTAATGCTGGGGAGAGCATGAAGACTGGAGTGATGTTGGAGACTTAAATATATCTCCACACATGATGTTATGAAATTTACATCAAATCTGCCACTAAGTCGTTTGCTTTGAAATGTGGAACAGCATCTTTTTAAAGAGCACATGTCGATAGAATTTCATGGTATTAAATTGTATAAATAATATTAGGGAGTGATGGGTGAATCTGAATGTACGGTTGTGATGGAAAATTATTATTCAGACACTATAAGTATGATGAAAACCTTGATGTTCTGTGAAGGATGTTTTCTTCC
>JAUMTR010000015.1:11218388-11240682 GCA_032270685.1 Microctenopoma stevenorrisi
TATAAAAGACAGATCGGACGATGGGTTTTATTTCATCTCTCACCCTAATTAATTATGTTTAGTTTTTTCCACAACACGGTTTGTTGTGAGGAGGTTGATGAATGTACGGTTTTCAGCCTGAACCATTCTGCAGTAAGAAAATCCTCATAATCTCTGGCTGCGATTTCTGTTTTCTCTTTTCTGACATAATTAGAAAACACAGAGGATTTGGTGCATATAGTATTAGAGGTATCTACGTCTGTTCTGGTTACACATCATCCATTGGAAATCTGTCTCCTCTTCCTGGGGTTTCGTCCATTATTTTTCCTGTTAGAGCTTTTTCTGTGCGGAAGGTTGTTGGACACTGCTGATGCCAACGGAGAAGGCTGAGATAAGGATGTGTGTGAAATGTATTTCACACATAAAATCAAATATGACATTTGGATCCAACTTGCATATTTGTCTTGTACCTTTCTCAGGTCAAATGGTTGCAAACAGAATAAAAAAAAGATCATGTCTATATACTCTTATCATTACCCACCATCAGATTCAGCGTGGTCATTAATTCATGGCACAACCTAAACCCTTAAATGTGCCGTCATAATACAGCAGCACCAAAATGTTTGCCCCCTTCCTGATTATTCTTTCCATATTTGTCACACTTTTTTTCTCATTTAGATCAAACAAATTCTAATGACACGCAGTGATAACCTGAGTAAATACAAAATGCATTTTTAAAGGATGATTTCGTTTATCGAGGAAAACCTGTCTGGCTTTGTTTGAAAAATTTGCTGCCAGACCTGTTGAATGGAGAAAAGACTTGGATAGAAAAGTCTGACAAAGTGAAGCAGCAAAAAGATCTCAAAAGCAAATGAAACCACATGTCAGCTCTTACCCTCAAACATATTAAATATACCAAGATCATAGACAGAGTCCAGCACTTATGCTTCCAAATTATGAACTCATTAGTATAATCCTGAGTTTTTATTTCTTATTCATTCTATATGAGGCTTTTATCTCTACCATGTAAGTCATCGATTACAAAGCTCTCTTACACGACTGAACATTGAAGTAGAAGCGCTGGGAGTCCAGAATATGAAAATGAACATGCAATTTCCCCGGGCTCTTTCAGCTTTAGTCTCAGTCTATTATGTAAATATGAGACATTGATTTTCATACTACATATGATAGGACTGCTCTGACGGGTCCTATATGGTGTAGCATGCTTCCTTGCAAATACACTGAAGCACATACTACAGTATTTAAGTGATGACAGAATCAGGCTATAAGGTGAACCAATGGACTAACTTATTCTTTTGAGTCATAAAATGCCTACAGCTCAGTGGAACCAGTTTTTTCTATTGTAACATGATAAAATGGTAAAATGCATCCGTCGTGTTCAGCATTATTGTCTTGCAACACAGTAAGGGTCGATATATTGAGATCTTACTGTACACTTTGCTTGTGAATTGCACATTTACATGCATGTGAATGCAGCGATGATGATATAAACCACTGCACATTTGGTTTTGCTTGCATGAAAATGTCATCATGTTTTAGGCCATTACAGTGAAGACAAATACTAAGGGACAATCACCACTGAGCATACATAGGTCAGTGTACTGTATATCACACAACATGAAGCTACTTCGTAGTATTAAATCAAATAGAAATCAGCATACTCTTACGTCGTTTTTGTGACACAGCCTGAAGGCACGCTGTAATAATGTCATAGTTCTTCTGCAGCTTGTGGCAAAGACGGTCTCGTCTCTTCAGTTGGCGAATCAGCTTGGCCGACTGCAGGCCCGTACGATATCGGACCTCCTGGATGATTGAAAGCAGTTCTTCAGGGGCTGAAAAAGGGAGAAAATAAAATCACACAAACATTTAAGTTTAATCAGGGTTTACACTCCTGGCATTAAAGAGACATTTTACATATAACGTGAAGAATTCTGAAAACATGTTGGAAATACTGAAAATATCACTTTCAAATATCATTTTAACACAGAATGCCCTATATCTTTCAGTTTCTGCTTTTTGTCCAGAGAAAGAATTGTTTATTTGGGTCTCCCTAAAATACAACAGATATTTTCTGGGCTAACATGTGATGTCTGTGCTTCTCAGATCAGATCAGAACATCACACTCATTAGTCTGTTTTCCAACCTTCAGGCAAAGAGAAAATGAAAACCAGACCATCGCTCCATATAAAAAGACACTTAGGCCATTTAGAAAACCTGTTCTGCTGCAGATACGTTTTGGCTGAAGTTGTCAAAGTAGAGCTGTGACACACATACGTACATTTACATCTACAAGGTAAAGTTCATCATAGTTTGTTATTTTTCTTGTAGATGAAATTGGGCTCATTGTTCAGAGTCATAGTGTTGTAAGGTCCAGAGACTAACTTAACCAGTGAATAATAGTTTAAAGCAAAGAAGGATTAGGCAGAGTAATGCTAGTATACCACCACTAGTACTTTCATTATTTTCACATTATATCAAGACTATGAACAGAAATAAATATGCATAGTTGTCACCATTTTCTAAACATCTAAAAGTGATTCAATAATCAAAACAATTTGCAAGATTGATATTAGTTTCTGCCTACACAATAGCAATATTGAGAAAAAGATCTTTCCATGGAGAGGTCAAAGGTTACTGATCTAACAAAAGTCAAATCAAAACAGACAACCCACTTGCTTAAATACTTAGCTGCTTCTAGCCAATTAACACATTTCTATCTTTGCTAAAGGGGCCCTGATAAGCCACATGTTTCCACTGTTCTTCAAGTCGTTATCACAGCATTTCCTCCTCCTGTGTGGCAGCCGTCTGCATTGTTTAACTTGACCAAGGCTCGCATGTGTAGAGAGCAAACAGTGAACTCAGGCCCCGCTCTGTTTACTGAAGGATTCCACTTTAACAGAGGAAACAGTAGCAGCATGGCAGGAACATGCCTGAGAAGACGCTGACTTAACGCTGGAGGAAATGAGCCGTCAACCCGTCAGATCAGAGTGTTTGTCCAGTGCTGTGAAAAAGTATTTTATTCCTTCCTGATTTTTTTTTACTTTGTATTTATTTGTATGTTACTAAAATGTTAAAACCTGCTGGATTATCTTAATCATGTGTGACAAATAAATCATAAAGGTGGCAAATAGTTTTTCACAGAAGTGTAAATGTCTGCACTGTGTCTACCTGTAGGTCACATGAAACTAAACAGCATTTCTGTTCTCACTAGGGCAGTTTAAGCCTCTCTGATGTCTGAGTACATTAAGTCCTGTAGATATAAACATAAACAAAAAAGCAGCAAGATTATCTTACAAAGTAAATTAAATGTCATCTGTGTAACTGTACCACTAGTCAGATGAAAAAGATGATCATTTACACCGTCCATTAACGGTCACCACCAGGCTGCTAGTCATATTAGTTAATTATCACTTTTCAGCTGCCACTAAACATACATACATATTAAGGTATTAGTTAAGTTTAGATTTGTGGGGGATTTTCTGTCAGAAATTAGAAATCTTAATGGATTTCTGATCTTGAACAGATGTTTTGCTTGTGCTAAAGGGGGGGGTTGTCAACTGAAAAACACCTGCCCACGCACCCCTCACCTTTCTGGGCCAGGTAGTTCATCTGATGCCTCCTGGTGTGCTTCTCCTGGAGCTCCTGGAGGAAGCTAGACCCGGTGTTACTGCGGCCCAGGAAAGCATCAGATCCAGATGCTTCTGTGGAGCTGTCCCAGCTGTCCGCATTCCTCCTGCCGCCACCACTGTACGTCTCATAGAGCTCCACCAACAGACAGTCCACGATGGAAGTCCTCGGTGTTCTAGCTCCATCTCCCTGGGATTCAGAGTCGCTGTCTCCGGCCGTGTTGGTACTTTGTGTGGCAGTGACGGTTCCAGGCGATGCCCTGTGCACGCTGGAACTCTTCTGCTGTCCCGGAGGTGATGATGTGTCATTCGGTGACTCGGCGCGGCTTGTCCACCGCTGAAAGCCGGAGAAATCATCCTGGAGGGAGGCGGCAAAGTTGACAACTTCCAGAAGTTCATTCCCGTTGAAACTTAGCTCTGACGCCATTATTTCAGTAGCGACAAACTGGCCATCGACGCTTTACGCTGGTGTTTTTTACTTTTTAATCTATGAATAGTCATTTCCTAGACAGCAAATCTACAGTTGAAGTTTTCTTTGAATGTTCAGAAGAGTTCCTGGAGCATTCCATTCCTCATCCCAGAAAGGTAAAACACCGTTTGGACGCTTTTAGTTTCCTTCCTGAAAGTTCCCGCCCCCCCTCTCCTGGACCGAACAATGGACCAGCCCACTCTAAACTTCTCAACGGCTGCCAAACTTTCCTCGCGTCGCGCGACAGGTGCAGCAGGTGCCTCGAGCTGGGCGGTTGACCAATCAGAGCAGAGCCGAAAGCGTATCAGCCAATCCGGTTCCAGCTGTGATGCCGATTCTCAGAGGTATCTAAGCAACGAGTCATTTGCAGGCTGGCTAATATGACATTAAATATATTTAATGTCTTCTACAGTAAACATAAATATAACATCAAACTTACAAATAAACGAGGCTAGGTGACTTCACAATGTGGTTTACTGGCTATTTTGTGGTGGAGCTCAGGCCTTTTGTTGATGCAGAGAAAAACATATTTTGGTTACTTAATAACTGGATAAAAATGCAAATACTCATACAATTATTGTATACTTTAAATTAACACATTTTAGTTCATTTTTACTGACTAGTACTTAGTAGTTCATTTCTAAAGCTTTTAGGACTACTAATCATGCTCCAACCCATATTTCAACTGGACTTATTTATCTTGCTTTTACGTTTTTTTTTATATTTTACAAAATTATTATCGACAATTTAAAGTATTTACCACTGAGTCTGTTTCACAACAAAATATACGTATATACGTATATATATTATTTGTAGACAATCTTTTTAAAACATTTTTAACAATACATTACATACACAACATACAGCACACGGGCTTTTAAAGCAGCTGACTCGGGCTTCCGTAGCCGAGCAGCACGTGACCAGGAAACACGGAAGTGGTCTCTTAACAGAAACAGGGCTGAGGTTGTGCTTTTTTCCTCCACAGATGAATCAGGAACCCCACTTTACGCTCTTGTAAGGAACGGGACAGAAGGAAGACTGTGACATCTCCAATAATTTATGACAGTATTGTAAGAATGGCCTCAATTCGCTCCTGTCTGTCAACGTTGTTTTACTGTCTCCTAATCTGCGTCATTTTGTGGAGCAACCAGAGCAGCTCCGTGCTTTTCACAACAAACCGACGACCAAACATAGTGTTGATCCTCACCGACGACTTGGACATCGCTATAGGGGGTCTGGTCAGTAGTCTTTTTAACTTAGCGCTTATTTCTGATTATCTACGAGTCTTCATGAGAGTCATTACATTGCGTTTACACACATTTGGCACTCACGTCATTGAGAAATATGTGATTTATTTGTTTTAATTTGACATAAGGTCCAGCCTGATAAAGCTGACAGTTCACATTCCCGGTTCGATACATCATTTAGGCATCTCCCACAGTCAGCAGCATTATCACTTGCTCCGATAAACACCCTCCCTTCTTCCCAAAACCCTGCTTAGCTTAGCAGTTTCAACAGGTTTCACTTTGTTTGCATGTAAGAGGGAACCTAAACATCAGAAAGCGCATCTTAAAAGAATGCACTCCAGACCACCTCGTAGTATGGACATTAGATGGTACAGTTTGAGAAAATAATCAAGCTGTTTAAAACGTTGTGTTGAATTTTCCCAGTTTTTGGGATCACCTTTATATAATATTCTTTTTACAAGATCCATTTACTGGAATGTTTCGGAGAATATTTTAGAATTTGTTTTAAGGTTATTAATGAATAAAGCCATTAAAATCATCAATCATGTCCTTATCTGACGATGTTAAAAAATATTGAATCATGTTGCAATAAATCTGTTTCAGAGTCCACTGAGGAAGACAAAAAAACTAATTGGGGATGCAGGGATAACATTTACAAATGCAGTAAGTACCAAGTATATGGGCATCTTGAAACAGAACCATTCTCTGTATCTCTTATCATTCTGCTGACTTTTTCCTTCCGTTCACCTCCCTCAGTTTGTTGCCAGCCCATTGTGCTGTCCCAGTCGAGCCAGCATCCTGACTGGGAAATATCCCCACAATCATCGTGTCATCAACAACACTTTGGAGGGAAACTGCAGCAGCAAGGCCTGGCAGAAGAGCGAGGAAGCGACCACATTCCCTGCTTTGCTTAAAAATCATGCCAACTACCAAACCTTTTTTGCGGGGAAATACCTCAATCAGGTGATGAATAACACTTGCATAGTTCTTAGTTACAATACTAATAGCTTGTGATGAATTCATATATCCATTGATATGGATTTTATTTGGTTAAAGGTCTTAATTGACTTCAGAACAAAGAGGAGCCTCTTTGTTCTTCTGCTATTTTATTTTTTATTATCAAATCTGTGGAGGTGCTCAGCAATGCACAAGGGTTCATTCTCACTGAAAACCAAAAACTGCCCCAGGCTACATAATAGTACTTTGTCTGATCAGTACACTGTATTACATAAAAACATAGCCACCCTACCACCAGAAAAACTCAAAACTAAAATTAGTGTTTTTATGGTAGGTAAAAAATTGCTGACTAAACAACTGCATCAAACCTGTGTCCCCTGAATATATTTATTAACATACTTCTGTTGGACTAATACAATAAATAATCTAACAACCCAAGAAAGAACCTCTACCGGCTAGTTTTTAATCTAGTTTTTAATGTGCTGTAGTAATGATGACTCGCAACAAACCTTGGCGTACATTATAAATCAAAAGCTAGTTTGCGTTGGACCAGAAGATTTTATAATCAACCACAAGAGAGCCACAGGCGTCATGGAATGAATATGTCCTTAATCTCAGGAACATGCTTGCTGCCAAGCTTCAGTTAACTCTGAGCTCAGACGTCCTGAGAAGACCTGGTAAGAGAAAACGCAGCCAACAATAAATAAGTGTTTTTATTGTTTATTAGTCGATGTGCAGACTTTGCTTTGCTACAGATTTTGGTTAAACCCTGACTTTCCATGTAGCCCCACAATGAAGTTTAAAATTGTTGTATTTCATGTATTAGTTTTAATTTAAATGTCTCCAAACTATTGAATGTTTTCCAGCTTACTGGCATTACTTTTTTTGGTCGCCTGTTCCAGTACAACATCAGTAGTATACTTAAGGCCATAAAACAGTCTTCTTTCAACTGTTTTTGTGTTTCAGTATGGACACTCGGAGGCTGGTGGAGTGGAACATGTACCCCCAGGCTGGAGCTACTGGGTGGGACTGGTAAGGCACAGTTAGCATTTTGTATTTTTCAGCCATCATATCCGTACTAGTCAACTGTACTACTTGAGGGTTACCCATAGTACGTGCAGGCATTGCACACAGGAGTTCAAAAACATAGTATACTCGGGTATGAACAGGAACCCTGATAACATCTGAAAGTGAAAAAGTGAGCATACTTTGTTTCACGCTTGGTTTGTTTTCCAGGAGAGGAACTCTAAATACTACAACTACACTCTGTCTGTGAATGGGAAGGCTCAGAAACATGGAGCAGACTATAGTAAAGACTACCTGACAGACGTACTGGTGAGACCACTGTTGTTACTCCGTACACTTTAACACCATCAGGTTTAAGGGTTTTGTAGCTGCTAACTTTACTCATTATTTCATAAAATAAATTAAATAATAAAGTTAAATACTTCAATCTTCTTTGCTGAAATCAGGAATGATCTGTCTTTTATCTTTATTTAACACACACAAAAACATCCTGATGATCACATAAAGTAAATGTCGTTTTACTTTTTAACCACAGGCAAACATGTCTCTAGACTTTCTCCAGTATAAATCCAACTTCCAGCCATTCCTCATGATGGTGTCCACACCTGCCCCACACTCTCCCTGGACCGCTGCCCCTCAGTATCAGGACAGCTTCAACAATACCAAGGCACCCAGAGACCCCAACTTCAACGTCCACGGGAAGGTAGAGCTTGCTTCTCTCTCTAAAAATATTCCTGGATGTGGCTTTAAGGGCGAGCTTCACGATTTCTTTCTCCCTCCAGAACAAACACTGGCTGATCCGACAGGCTAAAACCCCCATGTCCAACTCCTCTGTTCAGTTTCTGGATGATGCCTTCAGGAAACGGTCAGACTCATCATCTCCTCATCACTTCAGCTTTCTCTTAACAGGCCTCTTCTCCTTTCTCCTGCTTTTCTAGCTTTTCATCTTTCTAAGGCTCCTTTTTCTGAACCTTTTCTGGCATATTGTGTGTAAATAAAGCAATTTGCCATATTTTAGTTCTTGCTGTTCATTCATAATAAATTTGTAGGTGGCGAACTCTACTGTCGGTCGATGACTTGGTGGAGAAAATAGTCCAGAGGCTGGAGGACAGAGGTGAACTGGACAACACCTACATCTTCTTTACCTCTGACAATGGGTACCACACAGGTATGAACAGACACGGACATTTTTGTGGCTGTGTAGAGGCAGATAAAGATGTAGAAATAGAGTTCAGCAATCCTAAACTTTTGTAATTAAAATAAAACATTTATAGGATTATGCATCATTGGTGGAAGTGTGTGCTCTTTCTATTTCTAGCTCCTCTATTTTGTCTTCCAGGCCAGTTCTCTCTTCCTCTGGATAAGAGGCAGCTGTACGAGTTTGACATCAGGGTTCCTCTCATGGTCAGAGGACCAAATATCAAACCTAACCAGACCAGCCAGGTACACGCTGAAAAAAAAAATGATCCCGACATTTCCTAACTCGTTATTTATTCTTCAGCTCCTCTCCTGCTGAAATTGTAATAAACTTTTAAAATAGACTTTTCTTCCCTGTCAGTTATAAACAGGCTGGTAGGCTCCACAGTAAATTAAACAAATAAAGGACCTCTTGTGTTTTCCAAATTAGGGGTTATTTTTCAATTAAATTATTTTGTAATTTACTGAATCATGTAGAATTGCATCGCTATGGCAACCTTTGATATCTAACCCGAACCTCAATCCATCTGTAAGCCTGTAGTTCTCTCAATTTACTGTTACGCAAGGGTTGAGATCATGCCTTTTGCATTTAAAATAGGTGAACAGCAAATTAATCAGACTAGGACAAGGCTTGCTGCTTTTATTTTGATGAACTTACATGAACACATTTACCAAGTTGACGTGTATTAGGGACACTCGAAAAGAAAGAGCCACATAGTTTAACTGAGGATATACACACTTTAGTTAGATAAGATAAGATTGAAAATATTGCAAAAAAGAGCACTGTGCTAGATAGAAACATGCTTTCAGTTTTATTCGTATGAAGAAAGAGAAAACATTTATTCTGCCTCAGTCGTGTCCCCTTCAGTGTTTGTTGACCTTAACTAAATTAATTCATCCGTTGTCAGATGCTGGTGGCAAATGTCGACCTCGGCCCGACCATACTGGACATCGCCGGCTACAACGTCAACAAGACTCAGATGGACGGCATGTCCTTCCTGCCCATCATGGTGAGATGTTCCTCATTCACCACACGGCTAGTACAGAGAAGAGAAGAGCACAAACATTCTCCTGTCTTTTCTGTTGATGATGTGCAGTGACTTCTACTCACATATAATATGGTTGGGTGACACCCGTTAGAACAAAATGAGCTGAGTAATAGGCCCTTCAGTTGTACTGGTGACCTTTTGTGTGACAGTGAGTCGATGGTATTATCTGTCTACGATTTCTGGTAGAGGCTCGTGTTTTTTTTAATTCATTCACCAAACGCTTAATTAGGTCCAACTGTAAAAAACTGCTGAAAGAATAAGCCATGACATTTAAAAATCTATTTCATCAAAAGCTGAGATGCTTAGTGACAGTCACAGAAAAATAGCTTGTTCACAGCTTTAAAGACATAATCCATGTTATATATTGAAAATAAACAATGACTATAGATTTCTTGACTTTCATATTTTATAACGTACATAAAAACAACGTGACTCACTCTTGTCTGCGTCTCACAACAGGACATGAAGATGAACAGCAGCAGCTGGAGAACAGATATCCTGGTGGAGTATGAAGGAGAAGGAAACAACGTGTCCAACCCTGCCTGCCCTCTGCTGGGACCTGGAGTAGCAGTATGAATACAAACAGCATTATTTATATTACTATTATATGTGTGAAACAAAGGAAAAAAGAAACCTCAGGCATCTTTGTCCTTCGTGCGCCTTCTCAGGAGTGTTTCCCAGACTGTGTTTGTGAAGACGCATTCAATAACACCTACGCTTGTGTGCGCACTATCGCCCCCTCTGCCAACCTGCAGTACTGTGAATTTGACGATAATGAGGTAAAGTGTTTACGCTATTAATCTTTATTTAACTGTAGTGGTAGAATAATGAATTGATTGGTTACACATGATGACAGTAGACTGTGTCCTCTATAGGTGTTTGTAGAGGTCTACAACATCACAGCAGACCCCTACCAGCTCACAAACATTGCAAAGACCATTGACCAGGAAGTCCTCGAGAAAATGAACCACAGGCTGATGATCCTGCAGTCCTGCTCCGGGCAGTCGTGTCGGACACCCGGTGTGTACGATCCAAGGTTAGTGCAGTCCTGCTTAGTTGCAGAGTAAAAAATGACTGAAATGAAATGAACACAGGAAAATCATTGTGTGGGGACTGTTTCAAAATCCAAAATGTGTTAACAAACTGTCCTGGGTTTGTTCAGGTATAAATTTGACCCACGGCAGATGTTTACGAGCCACGGCTGGCGGCTCAGCAGACTCAGACAGACGATGAAATAAGAAGAGAGAAGATGGATGTGCAGTGTTATGGTTTATATTCAGCCTTCCCTGCTGTTGTTGCCTTGTTTTGAGGCCTCCTGAGCCGGTCTCTCCTGCTGATGGAAGGAGCATATTGTAGGAATATGTGGGTTGCCACGGAGACAGGGGGCCTTAGCTGGATGTAGGACCCACCTTTAAATCTCCAAGGTTGGGCTGTTGTTTAGTGACTGTAGGTGTTCAGTTAAATAATTCGTGGTATTACAACCCTGAATTTATATTCTTTGATTATGTGTTTTTCTCTGTTCAGAATATCGGTAACATTTTTATCTTCAGTTCTATAACCTGCCATCTAGTTCTCCTAAATATTCTGAAGCTTAGCTGTTTCATAGTTCTGAATTAAAATGTTTAATTCCCAGAAAGACTTGGTATGAACTCTGAAGAAATGAGAGTGTGATAGTTATAGCTACAGTTACTGATTTAAGTGTTAACACTGGTCACATGAAGAGTAAAGCAGAGACTTGTTGTGTGCTGTCATCGCCTTGTTCATCGTTCCAGTGGGAGGGACATTTTCAGACGTACCACCTTAATTTGAACTGGACGCATTAATACAACATGCAGAACCTGACCCTGGTTTGAAATCACAGAAATGGTTTAATGTTTAACTTTTAGTCAGTGATAATGTTTTTTTTAATTTAATAATTATCAGTGTAAAACACAAACCTAAGGACTTTCCAAAGCATTATAATCATCCCTTATTACAGATATTGATTCCTTCCAATATTAATTGTAGCAACAAACTCAATTTCCCTTTTTTTAGGAAAGACAGTATAATTACCCATGTATCATAAAGCCTTAACAGAATTCATTTCAGGGATCATATCATTTAAGTTTATAAGTTGGAAATTAGTGGAAGTTTATCACCAAGAAGTTACATTTCACCAGGTTGGGTGATGAATGAAAATGTTACAATCCTCCATAAGAAACATAAAAATAGATGCCTTCGAGGTGCTAAATTAAAACAGCAAATGATTCCCCAACAATCACACTGAAGCCAATTTAGACACAAGGTTTCAAATTATTTCAGAAAAACAAACAAAAAATGAAATGGAATCAACATAATTTAAATGGCAGGATTTAAAGTGGTATACGTAACGTTAATCAACATAAAATACTGACACTGCAGACGAACATATTGTGTGAGTCATCATTTCAGTATTTTCCTACATTGAGACGTGTTGAAGCTACTTTTTCACTCAGATTTTGTAAATAGTCATAATCTCTGAATTATAATTCATGTCTTTCCTATTGAGTTCATTTGAAGCCACTACTTTCAGTCCTAATGAAACATTTCGCAAATAATTTTCGGCATTTCACTGAGCCACGTTTGAAACATTACATTATTACATTAACGTTAAACGTTTAGTTATTATGGTAACCGTCAGCGCCGTCACGCTTTTAATCTGAAATGTGTCTTTATTCTCTTTTATGGGTTTAATATGAGATATATAATTGGTATTTTTAAATTGGATGTAGAATAGTTAAATGTTTTGGGAAATATTAAAATGACATGCTAAATGACAACTTAATATGAAGCTACAGGCACGAAACTGTTAGCGTAGCTTAGCATTAAGGAAAATGTCAAAGTAACAGAATCTAGAAGGAGCGTCTTTATGCTAAGCTATGCTAACAGTCCTCTGGCTGTAGCTTCACATTCAACAGACCTAATAGTGGCATCTTTGAACTTTAAGACAAATATTCCTAATTTTCAGAAGACTGTGTCTTTAAAGCTGCCTTGACAAAGTATTGTCGTTTGCAGAGACTAGATTCGGTGACTTGAGGGAAATTTTTTATTTTTTGTTGTGAATCTTTTTGGGGGGATTTTTACTGACAAGCAGACAAACTGGCTCTTACCCATGTGTAGGTCACAGCAAATGTAATTTCTTTGTTCCGCTGCTGCTGGATGATCAGACTGACTTCTACTTTAACGTGAGAACACAGGACTTAACTGTTACACTTAATTAACGCTCATCACTTTGTTTCAACACACTGATGCACTTTCCAGTTTGTCAGAACCATCGGTTCGGCACCTTTACATTTTACTTTTCAGAGAAGTATGTATTTTTGTGTGGGTTTTGTCCAAATAAAGAGATTCTCAACACATTAACCACTTTTCAGTTTGTATTTTCTGCTTGAAAAAAACCTAAACATGTCTTAAATATATTACCCGAAAAGGAGTTCATCATAGATTTGATTACCAATATTTAAATTCTGTTGCTGTCAGACGTAGTGAAACCCAAACAGACTGTGGTTCCCTCTGGTTACAGGTATGTCACCTCTGTGAAGCCAGTCCAAAGTTTCGGTTTAGGCTTTGCAACTAACCAGAAAAAACTAAGTTATTATCAAAAAGAATTGGTTTTATTTAATAATTGTCAGTAAATAAGGTTTAAAAATGTTTAATTTATGACATCCAGCATCACAAGTACTTGTTCTCTGGTTTTCATATTCTGGGTTCACCTCAAATAACTATTTCAGGAAATCTTCTTAGCATTGGGTGACAGACGCAAATCCACGATATCCTGGTTTAATGAAGATTAACCTAATTTAAAATCTAAAATATAGAAACACAGCTGATTTCCTTGTAGCTGCGGAGCCACACTTTAGTCTGCTGTGTTTGCTCAACTGTGGTTCATGTTCATCCATCCCACTCCTCCAGGACGGGCAGGAACGGCAGGTCAGTGTTGCCCAGGTAAGTTCTCCCTCGGTGCTGGAAGACGTCGCTGATGGCCCATGTCAGACGGCCTTCAGGGTCATGCAGGGTTCCCACAAGCTCCGCGTCCAGCCCCAGCTCCAGGACCAGAGCGTATCGTGGCAGGAGGAGGTCGTACCAACTCAGAGGAATCACCTGGATGCACAGAGTTTAATGTAGTTAAGAATACTTATGTGAACACGAGTGAGATCATTTATTCCGTTTACATGAGAATCAGAATCCAAAACCTGCATTTAGACACAGATTAGATTTTAGATCAAATGTTTTAAATCAAGCCCTTAACTCTTCCCAAAGTTCACTGAGAGTTCAGACCTTTTCCCTGAGATGTGTCTAAAGGGTCCTGGCCCTGTCCTGTCAGATTCCACACCCTGTTGTCTCTGCACAGCCTGGAACAAAGCCGGCTATTCTTCAGACTGACAGAATAATTAAGAATCTCGGAGCGTTTCACATCACACAAACGCACCGTGGCAAAGAAAACTGAGCTGCAGGGTTCCTCTGCAAAACGTTTCAGCTCGAGGTCCAAAGGCAGGATCTGCACCTTCCTGGTGTAAGTTCATTCTTTTTGAATGGAGCTGTGATGATTAAGTGATCACCAGAATATTAATCAGGTGTCCAATCACTAATCAACCTATCAATAACATGTGCATGTTAGCAGTATATTATTGTCATTATCTTGTCATATGGAAAACACTCAACAGGAGGTGGAACAACAAACTTGATTAAAAGTATGAAACGTCAACATGAAGACTTTGGGATAAATGACCTTGGCCAAGAAGCGCTTGACGGCCGGGTACGGGGCGATCATATCCAGGAATGGAGGCGTGCACTTCCGAAACCGCGGCGTTGTTATGCCAACCAGGAACGTTCTGTGGTTGCTAAGGCGGATGTTGTCAGGGTAACCGATCATGTTGTCCATTATGGTTTCCACGGTTCTGGCCTTCAACCCCTTTAGCCAAAACCTGGAAGAGACAGAGACAGAGAGCAGCCGAAATGTTTGAGCTCTGAGTAGCTGAGGTTAATTCCACCGTGTACATGTGTGACTGTACTTCAGTATACGCCCGATACTGGTCTCTGCCAGCAGCAGGAAGTCTTCGTCAGGTGACTTGGCGATGCCGTTGGGCATGTAGAGAGAGTCCAGCAGGACTTTCACAAGTCCCGTCTCAGGATCGTAGGAGAGAAGACGACCGAGGTTGTTCAGCTCAATCACCTAAAACACAAAGTCCCGGATGTCTTTTCACAAATGACCAGTATGAGTTTAACTTCAGCATCAGCAACACTTTTTAAAACTGAAATCTGAGGAGAGGACCTCACCTCCAGCCTGACGTGTCTGCGGCCCCAGCGACTGGAGGAGTCTGTGAAATAAATGATTCCAGTTTGTGAGGAAATCTCCAGGCCGTTAAGAAAGGCAAAGGGAACGCCGTCAGCACCTGAGGCGTGAGACACAAAGCAGGAGAATATTAACAATCGTAACCGACTCTTTCTTCTTCTCCCTTCGTGCTCCATTCAGGGGACCAGTGAAAGACTCTGTACCTTGTGAGTTTGCCAGCAGCAGAGTCTTTTCTCCAGTTGTGGGGTTAACGCTGTGCAGTCCAAAATAGGAGTCTGCCACAATCAGCTGTCCGTCACGATCCAGGCGAACACCGTGAGGACGACCACAGACCGGTTCAAAGTCTGTGCTGCTGCCTGCAGCCGCAAAACACCGGACAGTTTCAGTATTTCAGCCATGGCAATGACGCTACGGAGTCACAATTTAAACTGAGGAAATAATTAAAATGACTTAAATAAAATGATGGTTTTCCAAAACATCAAAGTTTGAAGTGAGCTGGACATGGATTTGGTTAATGTGAGGCCATAAATATCAAGTAATTCAGTATAACCCGTACCAGGCCATGATGTTCTAGGAAAGGAAACTGTTGGTGTGAAGGAGGAAGGATGATGTCGGCCCTGAATAAACACTGAGGAAGAGACACAAACCACATTCTGGTAAATCCTGTCCCATGTGTGTGATGAGGGTGAGGCTGTCATTAGGAGCGATCTTCCACAGCTTCCCGTCCACTGTTCCTGTGTAAACATTACCTAAACACACACACACACACACACACGTTAAATCTGCAGCTTCCTTAGAGGAGGACTAGTTAAATCCATTAACTAACCTCTGAGAAACAGGAACTACAGTAAGTGAATATTTTGCAGCTCACTCACCATCCTCATCAGCAGTGAAGGATTCTGGTCCTTGTAGTTTTCCAGTGAACAGCCTGCGGCCCTTCTGCAGACGGGTGTTTACAGCCAGCCGCCCCTCGAGGGCCGGAGGGGGCCCCTTTAATCTGAGGAAACAAGTTTATTTAACCAACAATAATAATAATCGCAAAGTAACTACAGTTCAGTTATAAAAGTAGAAACTGTGAAAAGAGAAACGTGTTCAAACGTTTAATGACAAGATAAATAAATAACAAGATAAATAAATATCTAAGGAGGAAAAAGAAAAATCACAGGAGAGATGGAGAACTATACATAAGAGCATGAAATAGTAAAGGAAAGTGGGAGGGAAAAGGAATTTAGTAATTCTGTCTAATAATCATTTATGGCGAGTAAGTGCTGTAGCAGTACTGCGTGTATTCGTAGGTACTTACACGTGTGGTTTTGGATCAATGGGAGAAGGAAGCAGGTAAAGTCCAACAGCCAGAGCAAGCAGAGCCGCGAGCAACGACCTCCGACCCGACCTGAGACAGGATGATGTTTCTTATTAAGGGAATAAAGTGTAGATCTCCTTCTGCACCGGCACATTATTTCACTTGCTTTTAGTATGAATCTCAAATTAAGTGAAATAACTGCTAAGATCACTGCACATTTCTACATCACTCTCAAAAGCTTTTTTTCTTTGTCAGGCTTGGTTAGATAGCCAGCTTTGCTGTTTTGTTATTACTTCTTCAGTTCAAGTTTAGTCTAAATCTTGTATATATCATATATTTAGTATGTGTAACACATAAACAATGAACAAATTATGTATTTAACTGTCACATTATTATGTACTACCTCTCATTATGTACCCTAAACACATTACAGTTGTCTTAAGGAATGTCCTCATCTGTAATACAGTATGTATTAGTTTGGTCTTTCTGCACAGCGAGGTAACAGCGAGGTGGAGGAAGTGAGGAGACAGATGGAGGCTCACATAAAGGTAAAGGATGAAAAGTGGAGAACTGCTGCACAGATCATGGTCGTGAAGGAGCGCAACTTTTGGCAAGGTGACAGACAGCACCTGCTGTTTGAGAACAAGAACCTGCAGAGTGAAGCGAGAAAACAGAAAATAAAGACTGCTCTTCAGACGGTAAAAGAGAAAATTGGACAGCAAGAAGAGCAACCGTCTCTTTCCTCTGGTCCAGCCTTAGTTGCCTGCAGTGGTCTGAAAACAGAGCGGGATGTCACAGAGGAGGAGAGGAAAAGAAGAGATGATCTCTCTCCAGCAGAATCTCTCCAATCAAAAAGAGGAAACAGAGAAGATGAAGGTCTCCAGACCAGAACCTCAGAACGCAGCAAGAAAAAGTACCAAGACACAAAAATAAAGTGAAGAACAGGAGAATAAGTTCCACCTGCAGCACCACCTTCATCCTCCACCTGCAGCCACTCTCTGCTGCCTGTGCCATCCTGCAGCAGAAAGAACATATCATCAACAGGAACCTCCATCATGTGGAAACCAGGACTGATCTGCATCTCAACCGTTCCTCTTGCTCCCTCTAAGCTGAGGTGTTAAGGTGGAAACAACAGTCTGAGATGGCTTTGACTCTTTCTCTGTAGATTCTGTCACGGTGATTGCTGTTTAGTAATGTGGATCCTAAATAATCCAGCTCCCATCAACCATCCCTGCTCTTGTTCATCCATGATCAGCACCCACTCCTGCTGACAGCACCTCCCACATCTCTTGTCTGCTCCAAAGTAGAAGATGGTTCATCGTTATACATGGATTATTTAGGAGGTTTGACTTTTGTTTTACTGAATGAATCTGACTCCGCTGTCTTCGTGCGTAAACATTTTCGTTCTTGATTTGGAGAAAGTCGTTTTGTTCCTGCTGTTGTCTGATGACTGAATAGTCTTAAAGACACGGTCGCGACTTTCATCTGGACACAAACAACAACATCGCTCAATAGCTGCTGTCCGTGAGTCGATGATGTCGGTTACACAACTGTGATCCTGTCTGTTCCAATTCAAAGGAAATCCTGCGCAAATGTATTCTTTGTTGTCTCCTGTCAGGCATAAGCAAAGGTTAAGAAGCCAAAGGTCCAGAGAGCTGTGTTTGCAGAAACTGCATTTGTTGAATAAGTTGGATGTTGTTAGTCTGAACATGTTAAGTAGTGTTTAAAGTGTTATCAGCTCTGGTGTTTTAATGTCAGTCCTGAATGGAAAATGAATGACCGACACTCTGTTCTGTTTCTGAACACATCACATTACAGAAGCAGCTAACGCAGCCCAGGCTTTAACTGTCAAGCAATGTGACTATTAGTTACATACCAGCTTTTTATTTTTCATTTTACTTAGAAAGGCATTAATTCAACTCAAAAGTTTAAATTAAAATAATTAACAGGTTATTATTTATTCCACATCACACACCTCACAAATGAAGCTTATATGGAGATTAAAAAATATATTTCAATGCACAGATTTAAGGAGAGAATAAGTAATGTGATGCAGTTTGGAGTCAGCAGGACTTTGTCAAGAAGCAGGTTTAAAGAGCTTAATGTGCAGACTGATATCAGAGGAAAGAAAACGTTTGTCTAAACTCAAAAGGACAACAAAAAGCGTTTCTTTGACTCCAGCGGCTTTAAGGCAGAACACGAAAACGTGCATGTTTCATGCGTAACATTCGGTTTCACGGGAGCGGAAACGAAATAAAGTGTCAAACTTACATTTCTCAGTTTGGAGTCGGTGTATTTTTCTAGCTCTAGATTGAATCAGCTGTGACTGAGCGACTGTTTAAACCAGGGGTGTCCAAACACCCCTGGTTTAAACAGAACTGTGTTCAAAATGTGCCAGAATACAAACCGGCACATCCGGTGTCCACCTTCAAAATAAAAGTTGGCAATCCATAATACAAACCATGAATGAAACAATTTTGGGCTTCAGATCAAAGATTTGTCCAATTTTATGTGTTTGTGAATTAGTTATTAGTAATTTTACTAAACACCACCTACCAGAATATTAAAGGAAAACATAGGTTCATGATTTGTGGCTCACTGTTGTTGTAAAACAATTGAATTAAAACAAATCACAATGAAAAGACAGAGGCAGAACAGTTTAATATACTGCCCAAGTTAATATTATTTTATAGCAGTAAAAATTACTAAATTGAATAGCAATTCCCCAAATTACAAAAGGGTACCTCTGTGTCTGAGGGTACTGGGAGTATTTGGCCCAGTTCATACTGAAGGCGGTACTGACAGTCATCCTGGATTTCCCAGCCCACACCGCTGCAGCTTAACATGCGACTGAGATCTTGGGGGCTGTGGTGGGGGTTCCCTCTTACATGAATCGGGGTTAAACTGGGGGCAAGAGGAGGAGGCGCTGCTGCATCTGCTCCCCATGAAAAATCACCTAACATCACTGAGCTGTGAAAACAACATTGAGCCTCCACCGCTTCATGACATGTATTTTTAGAGCTGCTTCTACAAACAATAACCACAGAAAAAGGTTTTTTTTCAAATGTAGAGAAAAAAAGGGCATTAATTGTAAACACCTTATTTATGCTGCTATTTTATGCTAGCTTTAAGCTAAGATAACCATCGTCTGGCTATATTCTGAGCATCACATTGTCTTCTATTCAAGGGAGGAATCGTACAGTTTGATGGCCACAGGAAGAAATGATCTCCTGTGGCGTTCAGTGGACCATCTGACACTGATGAGTCTCTGGCTAAATGTGCTCCTCTGTCCTCAGGACACTGTGTAGCGGGTGGGAGGGATGGTCCATGATGGAGAGGAGTTTGGAGAGCGTCCTCCTCTCAGCTACAATGTGTAGAGGGTCCAGCTCCACACCAAGAACAGAACCAGCCCTCCTCAGTCCAGTCCTGTCTGTTAGTGTCAGCCACCTTCAAGCTGCTGCCCCAGCAAACCACAGCAAAGAAGATCACGCTGGACACCACAGACCTTAGACATTGATCCAAAGAGACCCACATGTACAAAAGAACAGAAATAAAAACATAGCACATTATCAAATGTAGAAAAAGCTATCTGTAAAATAATAGAAGTTAAAGCATCTAAATTCAACTTGCAGCCATAGAAGAGTAAAAAGAAGAATCAAACACAAACAATAAAAAACTGACACAACAGACAAATGTATTAGTTTTAGTTCACCTTTAATAGATGCAGCCTGACCTGTGTGATGTAAGGCGACATCTGATTTTAAGAGAAACCATTCAAAATAAACCGTTCGCCTGCAGAGAGAACTACAACAAAACATCCACCTATGACCAAACCTTCAGTTGTTTTTTCTGCTGCTGCTAAACATCTTCAAAAGGCACCGCTGTTTCAGACTGAACTCAAAATTCATATAAATCTGTTCAGCTACGCATGGTTTCTATCGACTTTAATCCAGAGTACAGATCAATTCATTTAAGACTTATTTTTTCATCCTTTGACTCTAAACATGACAGTAATTGTGGATTTGTCAGGTCAGATATGAGAATAAATCCTGACTAAAATTGTTCACAGGGCATCTATTCTGTGTTTTATGTGTACAAAACAACAACAAACAAACAAAAACAGCATGATGGTAAAATAAAATGAGTAAATGGCAGCCGAGCAACACAGAAATCTTTGGCTTTTACCGAAACAATTTATACCTGTAAAAACTAAAGTCACAGTTCACACAAACCTTCATGAAACACCATGAAGTCCATTTAGTACTTGTTCCGGAGCCTTCAGCTCATTCGAGTGACTATAAATCTGCTTTCTCAACTATATTCAAGCATTAAATAAGCATTCATGGCTAACTGTGGACGACAGCTTCCGAGATGACGCGGATGAAACACAGGGAAACAGATTAATTCAAAAAATTGTTAGCCAATTAGTAGCCGATAAAACATTTGAAAGGAATTTAAAATACCGATTCTACTAAACCACAATAATAAAGGTAAACAGGAAATAAATATTCTTGTAATTCCAGCTGTCATTTTATATTCAATATCAGCACATAGACACATAGCTTTGTAAGATTTTAAGCCTTAGTAAGTTTGGGAATCATTCAGACTCTGTAAAATCAGCCTGATGAACTAATATATAAAACATAAAACGTGTGTTGTTCAGTTCAGACACATTTAAATTAGGTACAGTAACGGAATCAGGTTATTACAGTAACAGACAAAAAGCTTTTTAAGACTGCAGTATGGATCGTCCTCCAGCATTTTAAAGTTTGAACAATATGACAGCTAGATGCAAAATGTCAGTATTTTAAAATGTAAAACTGAACTCAAAGTTTAGCTGAGTGTTTGCATGTCCTCTGCTTCTAGTTGTGATTTAAAAATGTGTAAACACAACAACAACCCAAAAACCTGTACAAACCGGGTATTGTATTTCCATCCTTTAGAAATTAACTCTACTGGCCTAAAGCACTTTGTGGTCTAAGGTATGTTTATGAGTAATGTGAACCACAAGCAGGTTACAGGAACTGAGAAACTTTTGTGTATTTGTTTTCGCCATTTTCTTCATGAAAAACAATTTTACAGACAGTAAAAAAATGTCTTAACACAACGATGCATACTTTAATGTTAACCAGCCCTGTAGTGTGTACAGTTAGCATGTACAAGCATTAGAGAATCTATGCATTTCACAGTCTACAGCAAAATTATACGGAAGCTCAAGGAGACAAAAATAAAATGAGCTTAAATAAGAACAAAACATCTTCGGTTCTTACACTTTTATGAGCGGAACAAGAAATTCTTGATTCTTGATGTTGCAGATTAAACAGGAGAAAAGAAATTAAAAACCTGTCTTCCCTGAATTTAATGTTAAAGTGCCCTAATAAAACAAACAAAAAAAGAACTACTGATATAATTAGTCTGGTCTGATGTGTTTCAACAGCTAAAGTTGTTCATAAGATACACAAACAACACGGATTCCTTAACTGTTTACAAGCAGACTCTTATATCATTTATATTTATAATATATGACAGCAAAAAAAGGCCAAAATAATTTTAGCTCATTAGGCCACTGAAAATGTAATGACAGTGATTTACAGTACCAAGTATTTGTTGTCAAATTTTGCTAATATTTAGCAGGTCTGAATAAGGTCTAAATAAATTCATCCACTTGAGCAACTTTTACCTCGACTTAAATTTTTGGTGACCGGTTAAATGTTAGCAATTAAAATATAGTGTTTTTTTATACTGAATAATTTTATACAATGTTCATAAATACTGAATTTATAAACAGTGTAAAAGAAATGATACAAGAACCCGTCTCCAGTTTGTGACGCTCATGTGACCCAAATGTTTATGGCCTTTTTTTGCCTCCACAGGTTTTGTTTCCTATTAAAATAAACCAGGTGTAAAAACCCTTTAAATAAAACTCTTAACTATATATGCATTTCCCTCCAGTAGGAAGAGGCCTCTGATAAACATTTGCTCCAGGCAACGCCACAAAAATATCTTTGGTTATAACAATAAACAATAAAAGAAAACTAGAAAGTTCCTGGGGAAACTTTGAAGGTGCCTGGCGCCGGCGCCGCTGCACCTTAGACCTATCTGCCCAATG